>VWZF01000653.1:653-55241 GCA_013396755.1 Sclerurus mexicanus
CACCTTTGGAGGCAGGTGTATGCCTTTGTCTTTTTTGTTTTGATTTAGTTTGACCGCAAGGAAGATGCCTGTTGGCCGCAGCAAGTCAACCGGGTGAAGGGGGAGATGAGCTCTGGTTAGGCCACCTTTTCTAGGCCCCTCTCCATGTGGAGCAAGCAGTGTTCTCCTTGAAAAAGGCTGCTTGGTCGTTCAGGATGCTGCTGAACCAGACTGTCATCTCTGGGTCAGTCTCGAGTGACCAATGTCCTGAACCGCCTGCATGCAGGGGTGGGGCTGTGGCTTCCAGGGAACCTGCTGTTTTGTCCCTCACCTGTCGCTACAGGGCTTTGCAATTGTGTGAGAAACCCTAGAGCCTGTGCAATGGATTTTTTAAGTGAGGCGCAGCGTGCGCAGAACTGGCCCCACCCTTTACTCCTAAGGTTCATCTGCCAGGGCCAAGCGAGCTTGGACGGTGACAGCAAAGTCCTTAGGATGTAGGTTTGGTTAGAGTATCCTTCTCTTAGATGGATGGCCTTACAGGGCTAAGCGAGCTCAATCTGCCCAGGTTTGAAGTTAGAGTTGTCCTTCTCCTAGGATGGTTGCTGGGGGGCTAGCGAGCCCATCCTGCCTGTGGACACATTTTGTCTGACCCTTCAGTTGAGACCTGACTAGCATGGGAGACCGTACCCTAGCATGTACCACCACCAGCACAGCTTGCAACCTCATAAGGGCATGCAAGCTTCTCCCCTGTGACAATGGGGTGTCCATGGAGAAGGGTTACTAATAGTTGCCTACTAAAGCTCAGCAGGCAATGAATGAATGGTGACTTGGAGGGCCAGCATGCTCAGTCTTGAGCAAATTAGATCAGAAAACATTGCCCAAACATTATCACAGAAAATCTCATCTTCCCAAACATCCTTTTATCACTTTTCAGGAGAAGAAGGCAGAACACTAAATGTGTACACGCTTCACAGGAAATTTTCCATTAGAGTAAGGTGGGATTTCTAAGATTGACTGAGAAGAATGGCATACAGGGGGAATTTGATTACTGCCTAATTTGCAGCCTTCACTTGGCTCTGTGAAGATTGTGGTGAAGACTTGGAAATACTGGCAGGTGACAAGGGGATGTGGTAGGCTGGGGCAAGAGCACATGAGCATGAAGGTAACAGTATCTGTAGAAATTTTGCAGTTAGAAGTTGTGGTTTCTTGGAACATAGTTTTGCAAGGGTGATGTTAAGGAATAAAGTCGCACTAGTTAGGGATCGTTTCTGCATATGGCAGGGGAACTGGATCTAGTGAACTTTAAGGTCCCTTCCAAGACAGACCATTCTCATTCCAATGTGCTATGTCCAAATGAAATGGTGTTTATCATTTTTAACCTTCTTCCCTATCACGTGTTGTGAAAAGAAACCCTGTGTCAAGCTGCAGATAGTCCAAATAGGTAAAGGGAAAAGAAGAGAGAACTGCAAGATGCTCATGCAGTGAGCAGAATGTGAGCCCTTCATCTTCGGTAAGTTTCTTAACATTAGTTTTGCAGATCTGCTCTTACTTTCTTTAGGAATAACCATTGTCTGTGCCATGTGGCATACGGAGATTCATTTCTAATTGAATTGGGATCACTTGGTAAAAGACGAGCCTGGAGTCAT
Source organism: Sclerurus mexicanus (assembly GCA_013396755.1). Classification (NCBI taxonomy): domain Eukaryota; kingdom Metazoa; phylum Chordata; class Aves; order Passeriformes; family Furnariidae; genus Sclerurus; species Sclerurus mexicanus. Next base: position 2,279 of record VWZF01000653.1, read on the forward strand.
ATCTGCACTTGAGGGAAAGGTGAAATATGAGAGAGATGTAAATTGGCCTAACTGGCTTAACTAGCCAACTGTTTGAGGAACAGAGGAAAAAGTAAAGCAGAAAAACAAATAAAGTTTTTTACTTGAAATGAATTCTGCCAAAATAAATCAGGAGCAACATCAGTGCAGTAAATAGTATTATAATGATGTAAAACCAGGAAATGCAGAGCAAGAATAATTTTCGAGTTGCATTAAGAACCTGGATTTATGGTTTGTGGCTATAGAAATAATGCAAATTTGTGAATTTTCTACTTTTTCTCTAATGGATCAAAGATATTTAGAAATAAATCAGAAATATAAAATGCAACTATATTCTATTTTATTATTGTAATTAATTTCATTTTCTTAGTGAATTATAATGCAAAATTAATATATTTTGATAAGATATTTCCCTGTTGCCTTAACTGTTAAGATTTTTGGTTTATTGGTGGGTTTTTTTTTAGTTTTTGGGGGTTTTTTTTTGCTTGTTTGCTTTTGTTTTTTCTGTTTGTTTGTTCTTTTGAGGTTTTTTAATAGTCAATTATTTCTTTTTTATTCTTCATGTCATATAATCCTTAGGCATACTATGAAAGTCTGGTGTGGACCTGTCCAAGCAGGTGGAAGCTTCAGAAGAATGAAGTCTATAATTAAAATATTATCTTCTTTTATATATAGGAAGATACTTCTGGCTCACAAAGAGTTTTATTGCAATGCAGGAAACACGCTCATTTTTTAGACTGGGAAATTGAAGCAAGATACAAAACAGTGATGCTACAGTAATCAAAGCATCTGTTTTTTTTAAGTTTGAATACATTGTCTACTGAGTCATACTGATAAAAAAATGAGAGCTTATTATCATCTCTGTGTTACCCTCCCTTGCATGATCATCTGTTCTGTGAATTCCATTAAGTAACATTTAACACAAAGCAAAACCAAAATCCCTCAGGTCTTTCCCTAGCAAGGATTCAGCACAGTTGGAACTACTATGAGTGGCACTGTGAGCAAATCATCTATGCCAACAGATCTAGGTGGTTGGCTGTATAATTTTTCTGCTTCCTCACTGACTCAATGATCATGTTAGTATTGCAAGCATAAATACTATCCTTCACTTTTGCCAATATACTGCCAGTGTTCATCAAGCTTGAATATAGAATAAGGTGCAAAACAAAGTAAAACTGATTTTATTTAAAATGTGGGCAAATATCTGCAGAAACTATTTTGCATTATTTTTCTCCTCTCTTCAGCATTCCCAGTTCCCAGTGGTATGATGAGAGCTTGAAACACAGAATGTCTCCCAGAGGTGCTCAGCAATTTGCAAGAACAGCCTCACAGCTAATATCTTTTCGGTTCAACAGCTTCAACATAAATTAAAATATTTCTGGTTTCTACTGGCACTGATAGAGATTGAAAAGACAGGAGCTATTTGAGCAACTTATTAGGAGTGCATGTCTTGCTGAGTTTTGTTGCTTTCAGGTGGAGAAATTCATCAAGGCAGTATTTTAATATTTGGCATAACTGTATACTAATATATAGGAAAAAAAGGGAAAAAAATAAAGGACACTGTAAATATTCTCCTTGTTGTCTGATTAATTGTAAAAATTTTCTGTACAAACTGCAACTCAGCTATGTTTAGCATAAAAGCCATCAACTTTGTGCAGGAAAAACTGGTGTATGTTTCAAGGTATTTGCGAGAAATGGACAAAATTTAACTGTAAAGAAAACCTTATTTTATCTTCCCCCCCTCCTCCAGAAAAGTTATGAGGACAAGACTGAATAGTTCAAATCATACATTTTGGTATGATTTCATTCTTAATGTGCAAAGGATTACAGGCTAAGACTAAATAATTAGAAGACATTCCACCAACAATTACTCCCTATGACTCATAGCTATTAGCATGAAGGCATCAAAGTGATGCAAGTGGTGTTGCAATGCTGAGAAAACAAACTATAGACATGTGTTAATTTAAAAAAATTCAAGTGTATCACAGCAGTGTCATTGCTCTGCTATTTTTAGTTTTCCAGAGCTTTGTGCATTCCATGCAATCCTTTTCCCCTTTCATTTCATGTTAAATCTATGCATAAGATACCAAATGTTGCAGTTTCGATGTTTTCCTTAAAAAAGAGTTAATTTGTGCATGAAATCAAGCCTCAGTGTAATGTTTCTCTAAACATACCCCAAACTTCTTGTGGTTGAAGAGGTCTTGAAAGCTGAAGTAAAATATGCTGTAAATATAATGACATAAACAGCCAACAAAACTATCTCCTGATTTTACTTACCACACACTCATAGCAACTCAAAGTGCTTTTGTGTTTCTTATTAGAATTTGCCCAGCATATTTTTTCCTGCTTTTTTTTTTTTTTTTTGGTTTGTCTCCATTAGGTCTCTGATTAAAAGATTGATGTTGATATTAGGATCTGCGGTATTCAACATTTAGATGTTGGTTAGTTATGAGTGATCAGACATCAATTTCTCTGGTCCAATATTACTTTTTATAAATACTTGCAACCAAATTTATTAATATTTATACAAATGACTGATTCAAAAATAAATTCTAAAGATAAACATATGAAATTCCTTTTACTATGGAGATCAAGCTCTCTAATTTCAGGCCTGCAAGCTCTAAAAGTGCTGTTTTGCCATTGCAGAATGGGATTCTGTTTTATTGATGTTTTTTTTTTGGTGTGAATTCCCAAGTCTGAGTGAAGAGGCATGAAGTATCACAATAGTACTTTTCTTCACAGCCCTTGCAATAGTATCTTCAAAACATCTTCTCCAAAGCCTATTAACAGAGGCCCTAATTTTGACCTACTCAAGAATTAATCTAGCTATTAAAATTACTAAAATATTTGCCTGTTTAATAAAGCACTCTTGAGGTTAATAACCTGCAAATCTGACCTACTCATCATTACTATCACTGCTATTTTTCACTAAGTGTGTAGAGTCTATTTTTTGTCTCTTGATGTAGAATTTGGTAGCATTTTATTTACAATACGGGTAACTTAAATGAGCTTCTCTACAGAAACGCATCTTGTATCTTTTTAAGGATAATGTTCTGAGCAATGTGATACATGTAAACTTTGCTGGAATATAATATAAGGTATAAAAAACAGATTATCTGCAGAAAAATGGCTCCCAGAGGGAAGTAGAAATAGCACAGCTTGAAATGCCTTGTGCTTTGTAATGTCCTTAGTCACCAGCAAGGCGAGAGTCCTGTGGAAAAGACAAATGCCTGAGTTCATAGTAGTGCGAGGATGTGGCTCAGGAGGGTTTGCTGGATAAATATGAAAACACAAGTGGGATTTGGTTCTTCTCTCACAGTACTCCTAAAGGCACAGGACTGTGGGGGAATAATCCTGACTGGAACCTGGGTAAATAAGAACAATGATTTATATTTTGCTTAAACCTGTAACTTGAGGGTAGGAGGATGGAGGGAAAGAGAGACTACACTTTATTCAGAGGAAATCAGTACAAATTTGTCCTACAAAGTTGGGAAAACAGGGTTTCAGTCTCTAGTTTCAAGATCTGAGGCCAATAGGGAACTCTACCAGAGGCATTGTACAGATTTCCCTGAGGGGTGATCCCTTAAAATCTCATGTTTTTTTGTCATCCTCTCCCTAACCATTGATTCTGGTGGGATCAGGCATAAATAGTAAAACTAGATACCTGTTCAGTTATACTGAAGGACACTAAAGAAAAGTATTCAGTTGTTATCTGTTGACCCAAGTTTAGTAAATGACTTGCTAGCAAAGTTTTAACTTGACTCACTTAGAAGTTACAGACTAACTAGAGAAGCAAACTTAGATGAGCACTAACTTAGCTTTAAATCTTTATTTGCTTTCATCAGTGAACAATAACAGCTTCTGAAAGCAACATGATTTGCACAGACGTAAATTATCAGAAGAAGTTTCTTGTCAACACAGGGTAAGGGCTTTCTCACATGGTAGCATCCCGATTATCCTCTAAGACAAAACATGCACTTATTGTAGTGGCACTGGCATGAATGCTTCACCATAAATTTTTTTCTGCTTGCTAAAATTCCAGTCCAGATGTATGTTTTACACCAATATGAGAAGTATCTAAGATGAATACCTTGGGAATTCATTGAGGGTGAATACTGGTAGATCAGTCTTTACGAGGTCTTGCTCTGTGTGCACGTGAGAAAGAGTGAGACAATGTGTGTGTTTTATACAACTGTGTCCACCCAGAGATGTAGGATTCAGTTTGCTACTGCTTGGCATTTTGCATATTATTTTTTTTTTTTTTGCCAGGAATAAGATATCAATTCTATCAAATGCTACCAATTCAAAAAATTGGTTTTACATACTTCACTGCTATACATGTTCTTATGAGCTACAGAGCAATGTGACTCCAGTCCATCAAAGGCCTGCCATTAGCTTCACTGTCATAAACCATGCCAAAGGGCAATAAAGTGTAATGAGTACCTGTAAGCAAGGAGATTACAAATTCCCACTCTTATTGAGACAAATAATGGAGAAAAGCTGTTGTTAACAAAGTGCAAACAAGCCAACCCAATCACATATTTTACAGTTGAAGCAAAAATAGAGATTAAGAATTTCTTCTGGGAAAACTGAGATACATGTGACCCAACATTTCATACAAGAGCAGCAGAACAATCTCTGTAATGACTGTAAGCCAGTCCCCTAAGCAGGATCTCCATCTTCACCAGGTTTAAGGTTAAATGTTTCCACTGTTTACACCAAATCAGGGTCAATTTAATACTTTTAATGTTCAAATGATAGACTGGGCAAGAAAGAAAACATCAAGCTGTTTGTTTGAATTATTTCAGCATTTTATAGAGTAATTCCAACTGTGTGTATGGAAAGGTTTCAACATAACAAAACAAATCACAGCATATTGCATGGCTGTTACTAACTGGGTAAAATGAAGAAACCTAATAGGAGCAAATCCTCATGATGTGGCTAAATAAAGGTGAAAAACTTAAGGCATTTAAGGTTCTAGATAGGTGGAGGAAATCTCTGGTTTCCCATGAAAGAAGGCAGTTTTAGTTCTGAAAGGTCCTTTTCACCACTCTTGCTTGGTTCAATATTAAGAGGGATGGAGTTACAAACTGAAATATTAATATTTGTAAGTTTACCTCTTAGCAATTAATTAAATTGTATAGCATTATGTAATTAAGACATTTGTGATTGTAAAGAACATATCTGCAACATGCAGCAATGTACACTTTTTTCCATTACGAGTACATGAGAATAAAAACTAGTATTTGTAAATCCTGAGTTTCTTTAACATGTCTATAGTCTGTGACTTTCAGTATACTTAGATTTTAGTTTATTCTCCAATAAAGGCAACATTGCCAGTTTAGGTAATGTTCAGTGGGTTTGTATAAAGAAAAGTCAGAGATTAGGATGTCACAAAGTCAAAAATTTGCAGACATAAAGGTAGAAGAGAATAAAAAGAAAGTATGGATAAACAAAGTAGACAAAAGCATAAAAAGATTATGGGTGGGCAGAAGAGAGAAAGCTTGCCAAAAAGTTAATTTTGGAAAGGGAAAGACTTTGTTTAAACTTAGTGTAAATCTCAATGTCTAGCTGAATAACATCACAGATATTAAGCATAGAAAGTTCATTCACAATATAAACTTTGAATAATGTTTTTCTTTCCTATTGTAATGGGTGAAGTGAAATCTGTATTAAAAATTAAGAGTGAGAATTTTAAGAAGTCCTCACAGGCTTCATTTACCTATTATAAATATAAAAGGAGACGACTGTTAAAAACTCTCAGATTCCCTTAAGAACGCACCTTTTAAAGTCTTCTTGAAGCAAGAAATATGTTAGAGAAAATGTCCAACTCCTCTGCCACAGACCTGAACAGATCTCATAGTTAACTTCATGCCCATCACAAGTAATACTTTTCATTGCTTTATTGAAGAAACAATGGAGAAAAAGAAATATGATATAAGACTTTTTGGAGAAAACTTTGCCAGAACAGCTGTGAATTTGGGACCGTTTATCTATGAATAGGTACAGGATGTTTAAAACATTTTGTAAAGTGTGATAAACTTGTGTGATCACAAGCACTGAGATGTGGAGCAAGAAATGGAACGAGCAGAAATATTTGTTTGGTGGGGCAGATAGTGAAACACTTCCATGTGTTTCCACCTTCTGCTATACAATACATATTATTTCTGGGAGTATGTACTTATCTGAACTGTGTGGCTAAAGAGCTTCTGCAATATGCAGAACTGTCAACGTCAATGGATTTACAGACTTATTTTGCAGAAATGTCTCTTCGTTTATACATGTACTCCTTATTTTCAAAGATGCTTAAGATATTAAATAATTAATCTTACTGCAAACAATGGGGATACCTTCTTTTGTTTCAATAGACTTTAGATCAGATCACTGGTAATTTTCTGAAGGAAAAAAATTAAAAACAAAATAAATCAGAGTTTCTTTCTCTTAAACCCAAAAGGTCGATTGTGCTAAAAATGGGATTAAGTCAGCTTCCTTGACTTTAGAAATGTACTTGTGTGTTTTCCTTTCCATCAAATGCATCAAGGGTATCATGAAACTTATTACAACATACAATGACACAGAATGCCTTGTTGGAAGAAACTCCAGCTATTGCACGTGGAAGACATGAAAAAGATCTACATATCTTGGAAAAAGACACCCCTAGAAACAAGACCATCACTGTGACAACTTCCAGAAGAGCAGAGACTTTAGAATTTAATATTACCTGCACCTTTTAATGTACAGGTGTCCCCCCTTTTAGACTGTAATCCTAGGGTTTCCAGCACTCATGTGGCTTTCTATGGAAAGAGACACCTTCCCTTCTCCTTGGATATCCAGCCCTGCCCCCATCCTGACCTTATTGGACTTGTCACTCCCCATTCCTGGGTTTCCACTGGGTTTTGGTCCTCCTTTTCCCCTATTGGTTCCTGGTGCTCCAGTGCCTGTTTTTGTAATAGGAAAAAAAGCATATCATGACCTGTTTTTAACATTGGTTTATGGATATAGGTGGAAACTGGGCACAGATTTACCATCAAGTGAGTTACCCAGAAGACATATTAATTGGAACCACAAATTTAAGTGAGCAATATAAAATACATCCTGTGAGCTAAACTTGAATTCATAATAGGAACTCTTTTCGCTGCAGAAACTGGAATCTAAGAATGAAGCCAATTCTATTAGGTAAATCTATTTTCTAGCTTACAGCTATAACACTCTAAGTTCATGTAAAGCATTGCAATTTCATAGATTTTACTGAAGCTATGCAGTGTATACTACCCAAAGATCTCACTTAGAAGTATATCTGGTAAAAGCAGCACAGACTTAAAGTAGTGAGTATGCTGATAAATAACTCCAAGGAAGTTACTAGTAAATCATTCAGAATACTGAATGCACCCAAACACCATACCTTCCTAGAAAATCCTAGTAAATTAGAAAGTTTTTCTTTTGCCTATTATCTGTATTTGTATGGACACAGGCTTGTGATTCATTGCTGAAGGCGGCTCAACCTGTGACTTAGAGATATATCTTGGGCAATCTGCTGTCAAGGTTATGCTTGTATCCCTTCAAAGAAGATGATGTTCTGTAAATATTATATGTTTGATAGCCATTGTTGTTGTTACTGTTGTCAGAAGAGCTAATAATACTGACAAGTAGGCAGAGCTCAGCCTCTTCAAACAACTGACTGTTAAACCTTCTCACGTGCCTTTTTCCTTTGTCTTGGGGCTGCCCTCACTCCTGCCTATAAGGCATGGCCATCCCTTAGACTGCATTATTAGTCTGTTGGCAGCTAAGTAATGCGATGTCAGTTCTATCCCTGATAGGTGGAAACAAACAGAGTTGGAGTTTTTAGCACTCAGTAACATAAGTTAGAACACAATGTGATCCCAATCTGTCCTTCAGAACTTGCATCTTGCTAGAAGACATGTAAAGATGCAGCATTAACTAGGCCCTTTTCCAGTTAAAATCTATGTAAAATAGGGAAAACTTTTCTGAATTGAACATTAGGAAACTTGCCCAAATTTTTCCCTTGTACCCAGCTCAGAAAAAAAGAAAGGCATGTTCAGTAAGCCTTCTAATACACTACAGAATGAGGTCCCAACTGGTTGTCCAAGTGAAGTTTAAGTTTTGACTGCAGACATATTCCCCATTGTGTCTGAACTACAAGTCATGCTGTTAAGAGAAGTAACAGCAACAGAATGTGTAGTATAATAGTAAATAATAATAATAATGATAATGTGAAGAGAATTTCTTATAAGAGAATTGGCTGAAGGGATAAGTAATAAAGACTCAGCAGACATCCACAGAGTACTGCAGCTTTGCCCTGTGGGGACTTTAGTTGCACTTAGTCAGGGCTATTCTATTATTGCTATACATCAGGACTTTGTACTCTGGAAACAGTATGTTTGCATTATACTTTTAACTACAGTTTGCTTGGGGGATGGCAAGAAATAAGATGTTTTACTGTATTAAGGATCAATATTTGGATCTATAAAATTCCTTTAAAAAACTCAATTGTTTTGTTCATAGGAAAACAATTTGTTGTTGACTCTGTTACTCCACCATACTCACAATCACCTGGAAGAGAGAAAATCATGGTGGGATCTCTTACTGTTTAGTGTCTTTTTAACTGACGGTGCAATGCTGCCACATTCAGTTTTAAAAACACTTGCCACTTTTTTTTTTAATGTATTCTTTTTTCCTTGCATCACATTTGTTTTGCAGCTTAATGATTTGACAACAAGTCTGTACCATTGGGAGCTTTACTACTGACTTTAATGGAAGCACAACTGGGATCTGTGCAGGTCTTTGTGTTGGCTTGAATAGACTTTAGATGAGGGCCTCTGGTTTCAGGTTAAACTCAGCTGTCAGTCTTGAGTTAAAATGAAGTAATGCAACTCCCTCAGGTGAAAAACACAGAATTATGTTTTTCTTGCAACTTCACTGTCCTCATGAACAATGCCTAGTTGATACACCTTTGTGTAAGTATTTCTTGTAAAAGAAAGTCATAGTATTTCAAAAGCAGCCCTTCCACAACCTTGAACTTTCAGTATATCACTTACCCTGTCATCAGAACTGTTGTGTCTTAAATTATGACAAGCTGTAGAACTTCACAGCAATTGTCCTTTGAGTGTCTTGGCAAAGTATAAAGAAATTCATCCGAGTGCTTTCTTTTTAGAAGGTTACTTAAGCTTTCCACTCTATAATTCTATTTCTCCTCTTCCTTGGAGAGGAAGGGCATATTTGGTGCTTATCGCAGGGGCATCATGAATGGTCTAAATCTACCTGGATATTCCACCTCTTGAGTACAGCAGTAAACTTGAAATATAACTCATATGAGGAATTCCAGCTTTTCATAAGAAAATGTTTAACATTTCTTGTTGAAAAATAAAACTTTTTCTTACAGTCAAGTATTTTTCGGCAGAAATTTCATCATTTTCCCACATATATACCATACATACATTAAAAACAAAACAAAAAGAATCCAAACCTTTTTTGGAGACAAATTCAGTCTAAATTAATGAAGGCACTTAAACAGCAAAGACCTCTGAGATTCACTTAAAAAAGTTCAACTAACACCCTAGGAGTGGGGACATTATAGGTATTCAACTCTTACGGATTTTCTCTATCCTCATCAGAGAGAGAGTATCTGAGCATAAACAACAGGTACAGTCCATCTGATTTTAACTGTTCTAAGAGATCAAAAGTAGGAGACAGTAATAACAACTCTCCACTACAGTATTACTTAGACAATTTAAGTCAATCTTTATGGTTATTGAGGTTTTTCAGGGGACTCTCAGTATTTCTAGCAACCTGGAGCTTGATAGAGTTAAAAATAAACTTGATAAATCAGCTCTTGACTGCAACAATCCAGTTCAATTTGCAGCATCTGGAAAGAAAATCAAAACCTTCCTGGGAAGAATTAGCACGGCAATAATGAGCCTAACAGCAAAGCATAATGCATAGTAAGACATGTTTTGGTCTTGTGTCATTGAGCATTATCTTCACTTCAAAGATAATGTGTAAGTAACAGTATCATTTTCCACATATCACTAACTTTTAAAAAGTGCACATGGGGTTTTCCCTGGCAGTCTGGCTACTGAAATCTCTAGTAACAGAGTCAATGAAATTCAAGACATGGCAAGTTTCCACCTAAAATCTACTGGGACCAAAACTTAAATGTTACTTCATAAATGCTGCCACAGTTCATGTCGGTTTCTTTCAATGATAGCACTACAGGGCTCAACATTAGCCTCTCATTCTTTTTCATTAGTATCTATCACGTAAAGGACATTCTTATTGGACTATTGCTGGTGTTTGATGTATGACCAAGATACCATCTTTCTGGGGAGGGAAAACTTCAGCTTTTAGAACCACAAAGAACTCCCTAAAGTGAACTTCAAGTTATTTTTCTGGTTTTATTTAGATGATCTCAGATACTGTGTATCACTTCGTATTGTTATGGATAATTTGAACAACCAAATTCCTGTGCCATAAAACTTCAAATCCATGCATTCTACCTCAAAATAACACAGAGAAAAATAATATCAAGATCTGGTCTAATCCCTTTCATTTACTTAGCTGTATTAGGACAACGTGTTCAATCTCCAGAGGTATGGTACAGGCAAAACATCCAGATGGATGTCAATAGTAGACAAAAGTGACTTATGAATAGTTTCTTTCATTCATTAGCCTACAAGCACCTTAAAAGTAGTAAAGACAAGCATGGAGAAACTAAAGTCTAAAGGTAAATGGTCTGCTCTCCAGTACAGGAAAGGAGCAGGCCTGAAAACAGAAACCAGAGCTGGACTTATTTCTTGGGTCTGAAGTAGAAAACATGGCTAGTTCTAAATGTAAAAGGTTGTAAGATACTTGCTTATCCTACTGGCTTTTGCTTAAATTATATGGCAGGAGAGACTATTTCAAATGGTGTTCTTTAGTTTACAGACTTCTGTAAAAGAATTTTGAGTTACTATGGTCTTACAAGATAGTTTATTCATGCATGTTTTAATCTGTGCAGTTTATTAGATTTGCTTCTGTTACATCCAGTACAGAGTACCCAGTGCAGGGACAAATCACAACCTCGTGCACCACTGCTTGTACCAACACCCCCCCCCCTCGCCCCCTTGCCTTTTGGCACAACAGACCTGTTAATCTATTGTGAAGCAAAATAGGAACCTAAATACTAGGTAGCAGGCTAATGAAATAATGAGAAACACATGAAACTGAGGTGAACTGAAGTAAGTTTCTTCAGCCAATGACCAGATTTGATCAGCAAAAATGATCTCTGAGAAAAAGATTCGAGTCTACAGCTTAATTATTGTTGTGATTTCATGGTAGATTAGATATCTACATGGTATTATATGCTGTATTATCAGAAAAGATCAACAACCACCTGTTTCAAATGGTGCTGACTCTAAAGAGGTGACCTTGGCTATGACAACTCATACACAATTCAAGCCAGACTGCATAAAATGTTTTCCTGAGTATCTAAATCTTCCAGATTGTCTTAAATTTATTTCAGATTTCTTTGTAATATGACTCAGTCTAAAAGTTATTTAAAAATGGGTTAATAATTTTGGAATAATTTAGCTTCCAGTATCTCGGAATGTTGTTTCACAAAATGTCTTGCAGAATTATTAAAAAAATAAATTTTTTATGATAAGTAGAAGGTTGGTGAGAGATTTACTATGATAGCAGCCCTGAAAAGACTTTCAGAAATGTGTTTGCTTTTATGCAAATCATGATTGTTTGTCCATTGCACTTTCCATGTAAAGTGAACCCAGGGACTAAAAAGAAACATTACAATCCAATAAAGAAATGCTAAATGCTAAAGGTTTTATTATGAATTAATTTGCAGTCCCTAATGACAATTGAAATAGTCTTGACAGGAACTTGAATGAAAGAAACCCTTCTAATTGATAATGACAACAAGTAAGTGCCTGCACAGAGAATGGTATATCAGCTTTGCAACAACTACATTTATCAGGATTTATTTTTTCATGACAGAGGCTGTATTTAATATGTAGGTTCCCATCACCATGATGTACCTCCAGATTGTTGGTCTAGCAAGCATGCTGCAGGATGAAGCTATGAATTTATTAAATGGAATATGTTTTGTGACAAAGTATATCATCCAATCATGGAAAAGAAGCAAGTACTTGGCTTTAGGCAACAAAACACTGATCCCCAAAGGAATGCTTGCAAGCAGTTAGCTTGCAATAACACAGGCTACAAGTTGCTTTTGCAGAATAATCAGCAAGTAGTTGGGAGGAACAAACAAATGGTAGCAATCATTGTCCGCTGGTAAGTAATTACCATAAGAAGAAAAAGAGCTAAAGTAATTGAATAAAATGTACATAGATTGTTTACTCAGCTCTATTAGGAGCAAGCAGCACGCTCTCATTAAAACTAAAAGACAAGAAATAAAACATTGCTTAGAGCTTCAGTGAAACAGTGGTATTGGTTTCCACAACATTACCTGGCATTTTAAAGAACACTAACAAAAAACAGCAAATCAAAAGGACTCCATAAATACTTTTGCACATTAACCTATTCTGTATAGATTATGTACTATGAGTTGAATACAGTTCCCAGTGCCAAAGATTTCACTGAAATTCAGGCAACAATTTAGAGCTGGATTTCACTCCTGAATTCAAGAGCAGTCTGCTTTTTTCTTTGAAAAACCTTAGCAACTGGTATGAGGAAAAGGGATAAAAATATAAAAATCCCTTCAGAGCTGCAAGGAACACTCAATGGAAATTTTTTTAGGGGAAAGTCTGTTTGCAGTCATGATTATTTTTTGAATATGCTTCCACTTCCAAATTAACACTTTTTTTTAAAATTTTTTTTATATATGTGTGTGTGTTTATACTTGTTTTTGTGGTAGGGGAACTTAATTTTTTCTTCTTTAAAGCAATTTTTCTTGGCCCAAATGAATCTTCCTATTTACCCTCCCACAATTTGTGAAGAAGTCCAAGAAATGTTTTCTATAGAATAATAAAAGTACAACTGAACAAGTCAACTTCTCTTTACTCATACAGTGTGTAAAGATTTCTCTTCCCTCAGGAGTTTAAGTAAGTAAGCATTAGAGAAGTGATTGGAGAGCTTTAAGACTACTTTTATTGTGGCACCATTCATTCTTCTGGACAAACTGCCCTTGATAAAAATCACAAAGGCCAAGTTTGCAAGTTGTAGTTCAGTTTTACAGATACTACCTATAGTTTATATACATATGTATAAATATATGCATAAATACACACATATAGACATACTTTTATTGATATCTGCTTCTGTCTACTTATTTGAGTCTGTCTTTTTCTCCACTCTGATACAATTCTTCTATCATCTCAGCATTTTATACATACCTGTTAACTTGATGACAAACCTAAATCCAGGTCTTAAAAACTTTTCCAGTGTTGGCTAAGATTAAATTTGAACTGCAACTTTGCTTTTCGAGACAGTCTTTATATATGTCACTTACCTTTCTTAATTTTTAAACAACATACACCATGAAGGCTTCCTTAAAAACACTTTTACATTAGTAGATCATACAACTGAATCTACAGGGAGAGAACCTAATTTATTATTTACATCTCAGTAACACACATTGTGTAAGGCTCTGTCCCTAGAGACAAAAAGGCAGTTCCATTGATTTCCTGCAGTATTCCCAAGTACAGGTTTTCAAAAAACTCCCAAAGGGCTGATTGTTGATGTCCACAGTAAAAGAGCAATGAGAGTGTATCTGGCTTTATATCTTGATGTTGCAAGCAGTACTTAAGCTATGCAACATATCAAGGGGCACAATTCCCCAAATTGGTTTGAAAAATTCGGTCTAGATATGGAAATAGCTTAGGGACACCAATTTAGTGTCCAAGTTAATCAGCCCAAATGAGAGAGAAGCCTAATTAGTTGGGCCAGTACTCCATACTAGCTATGCATACCATTCTTATGGTGATTCCATGTAGATGATTCCTGTTTGCAGTTTTCAGATTTAACCAACTCCTGTTCACATTGAACACTGTTATGGGCTTGGATTTAATGACTGAGATAAAGAAAAAAGCTTTAATATGTCTGGGTTTTTTTCTGGTTTTACTATAAATATGTTCTGTGAATTCAGGAAGTTTATCTTTCTATGTTTGGTTTTACTGCTCAGAATCAGTGTGAGAGACAGAACTAATTTATTAATTCCTGAAGTAATAAGAGGTTAGAGGAATAAAACTACTATATTCATGTGAAGGTATGCTTCCTTTAAGAGTCAAATGGATTTCAAATTCTTCATGAATAAAAAGAATAAGCAACTTATTTTTTCCTGATGCAACTTTTTTTATCCCTTATTTTTTCCTCTAGAACAGATACATGGGAAGTACCTGAAAAAACCCACAAATGAGCACTGAAGCATTAGGCACAATGGGAAGAAATTGATATTGGTGACTGAAATGTTGCAATAGTTATTCCGATTTAACAGGAGAATGAGATATAAAGGAAAAAGTAACATAAGAAAAGAATTTCCTGACACACATGAGGAAAATGAAGGAAAGGACAAGAAAGGGCTTTGTCTACTCCAGGGCTCAGGAAAACTGATTCTATTAGTGAAACAGTACGGCACTCAACATGGGCTAGGCTGATTTGTATTGATGTAGGATGTGTTTTTCCAAGGCTGAGACTGCTATGGTTTTTCTTCAGTAGAAGAGAAAGCCAGAGAAGTGATCTCTCCCTTTTCACTGGAGTTTTTCTTTTTTTCTTCAAAGCTAATCTCTTAAAAATCAGAGTTATTTGACAGCAGCCTCAACTCCACTCTTCTCTGCTACCCCATAGCTTTCAAAAGGAGAGAGAATAAAATGACAGTAAAGTAGTAAGATTAAAATGGCTTCTGGGGATCAATTCCATTACTAGTAAGGATGAGAGGACATGGGTCTATGGTCTGAAGGTCAGGTCAGTGTTTTCTCCAGAGGGGCCCTTTCCTGAAACATAAACATTTAATGTAAAGTATATTTTGTCAGCAGTATTTCTGGGGTCTGATCCAGCAGCAATAATTGCAGATTTCCAAGCAAGGTAGCCTTTGGGTTCTCATTAGTGCAATAGGATTGAAATTCAGCAGTCATTTGCACTTCTGGTCCATGTGGCCAATCTTTGGCAGCTCTCCTAATCCCTCAAGAAGCCAACATGCTGCAAACAGACACACATCCCCTCCTTGTCTCTTGCTGTAACTGTATTATGTCAGGTTGCTGCCATACTGAGGAAGAAAACCTTACCTGAAGATGGGGTTTCTGCTTTCAGTGTTCTGATATTATCTTGGATGAACTCTTTATTTACCCTTTATCTTGTATGAGGTTCTTGAAGAAAATATGTAGTCAAAGGAGAGAAAGCATTTGCTTTGAGGTCTTATCCATTGTATGAGACTAAAGGTGAGAGTAGAAAGAGAAATTAGTACCATGAAGTCCACAGGTAGTTGCTAAGTAGGATAAAAAGGCTGTAATCCTTTTCTATGACCATTTTCCTCTGTGGAATGCACACTGTCAGCCACATGACTTGGACTTATATTCAGCTGCAGACAGTTCCCTTATTCACAGAATAAATGCCTTCATTTAACATTCTTTGCTATTGAATAAAAGTCCCACCTCCCTTTCTAAGTGAATTTTACATATACATTGTTTCTGTGCTTAATCACATTCTTTCAAACCTTAAAGAATCTGCTGGACCCAAACACCATCAGCATATAGACAGTGCATACACATGCATTTAGACACTCATTCACATACTTATTTACTAGTTTGGATGTATCTCTGTGCATTAAAACATATTTTTACACATAAGTGCATAAACGCAGAATTTATTGTCCCTCAATATTTAGTTCTAATAAGTGACATAAATTATTTGATAAACTTTGAGTCTTTATCAAACTGAAGAGATACAGACCTAATTCAGCTATAGAATATGTTTATATATGTATGCGCATGTGTACATGAGCATGGATATGTGAGGTTGTGTGTGTGTATATAGACACACAAAAACAGTCGCCATACTCTTCTTAATTTGTGAAGCATGCTTTCCTGTTAGGGCACTGTGAACAATAAATGAAGCAGAAAGCACCCAGTACTCTGCAAGTCAGATGCTGTCTTGAGGCTCCAAGGATTTCTTAATTGAGTAGGGTGAGGTCAGGAGCTAAAATGATTGAACAGTAATGATGTGTGCAAAAACATTTTTGCTGCTTCAATTTCCTTTCCTGACATCCAGGAAACATCTCTCAGAGAAAGAAGAAAACCTTTAAAGCATCACCAGTACAAGAGGACAGGATTTTACATTGAACAGTTGAAAAAATAAAGAATATATCTGATGAGAAGATTTACACAAGAGGGCATGGGCAGCATTAGTTTACAACTGTGAAATCAAGATACTGGGCTTATTTCAGCTCCTTTCTCAAATATGCAGTGTGATCACTTCATCTTTCTTTATTCCTTTATCTTCCAATTAAATTGAAAATGCTTTGTTGCAGGCATTGAACTCCGTACAGTGCCAAATAAAATCAAGACTCAAACCAGTAAAAGGACAACTGAAAGTATTTGGATAAATATAGTAAGCATGTACGACACCAGTCAAATCTACTGATTTTAAGCCTCAAATTATTATTAACCTAAAATAAGAACTAATATTGATTAATTAAAACTGATTTTACACGTCAGTGACAACAGTATTCTCCTAGGTTCACATAAGAAAAGCAAGTGTTTACTCTGCGTATTCATGCTGATTTTGATATGACTGATAGTGTATAAACTATTACATGAATATGTGCAGAAACAGACATACACCATGAGCCACCATCATTCCTATGTCAGCTTCATACTACCAGTAGTTTAAATGGTCTTCTTTTCCTCAGGTTTCAGAATTTTTTGTGGCTGCTCTTTGGACCTGATTACTCAGAAATAGAATTAGAATTCTGCTTTTAGTTTAAATCTAGATTTGCATACATTTGAAAGAACATTTTCTGTGAAATTTGCAAGTACTACACTTTTCTGATGAATAATGCACTCAATGAATAAATATATTTGATTTTTTCTTACAACTTTAAATATTTTGAGGAAAAAACAGAATGTGTGCCAGAAGAGTATAATGTCTCCATATTTACCATGATTACTACGGTTTACACGATTCTGCTCTGTCCTTTTTACCCAGCTTGTACAAGAACTCTTTTTGTTGCTCCCCCTCTGTGTTTTTTCATCAACTATTATCTTTTTATGTTTTCTACTTCTCTCTTCAGTTCTCCCTTTCATTGTACGACTGATTCTATGCCTTCCTACATCCTTTCCTATTCCACAGTGTCTAGGTCCACATCTAGTTCCTCTCTTATCTGCTTTTATTTCCCAAGTCCAAGTCCTTTACTTCTCCATATCCTTAAAATACTATCAATTCCATCTTGATTTTGCTGATATCTCACAATATCTATTTCCTACTTCACTGCTTGGCCACCAACTGAAATTTGATTGACTAGCTGGGGACAGATAGAACTGAATTAGCTGTTTTTTAAATCTTTTCATGGCCAGCTTTTAAAAGTGTACCAAAAAAATGGAGACTGTCAAACTATAGAACTTGTCAGCAAATTTCAAACTCACTATGTTTAATTTGGTTTGGAAAAATAATCCTACAAATCTTGCCTCCTCTGTCTGCTAAGACAGTATGTCCACAACCTCACTCCAATCTATTATGGACTGCTGAAGCAAGGCAGTCAATTTTGAATGTCCCTCTATCTCTCTGAAATCTTTCTTGCTGCTGTAAATTTTCAATATCATTGAAGTCCTGGCATGCTAGTTTATTTATAATTAATATAGAGCACTTAAGTTTTCATTGCAGAACACCAAGGAATCATAGTTTCATGTTATTTGAATGCTGCCTTGCCAACAAAGATTAGGAGTTGAGATTCTGTCAAGCATTGAACTTTTTTTATGGGACCTAAGTAACCAGATGATGAAAAGCAGGTCTTTCCTCCCAGAGAATAAATCTTCAGTGAATTCTTCAGACTCTTTCAACACAGAAGAAAAAAAAAAATCAAGTCTTGTACCACACACTGTGTTTATACTGAATTAATACAAAGTAGACAGAAGTTAAATATTTAAGATATGACCCATCCAGTGGGGAAAGCAATTTAGCATAAACACTCTCAGATTTCAAAGAAGTGTTTTTCAATAAGCCACAAAATTAATATCTGAGAACATTGCTCTGATGAAATTCCCCTCCTAAATGGGACCTTATCCTTCTGAATTTTTGTTTAAGAATTCCTCTGTAAATGATACTCTACAAACCTGCTTACATTTTTTTAAAGAAAGAATTAATGACTTATCCTTTATGAGAGGCTTAGGGCAAACAAAGAAGTATGGATAAAACAAAAATGAGTGATTTTTTTTTCCTTTCTGTCCTCTGACCTAAACCACTTTTAAGAACTAGACAGAAAAAACAATTGGATTAATTTCATGTAACTTTCTAGTGAGATAAGGCAGAATGACAAGTAGAAAGTATCACAAAATTAGTATCACAAATTAGTATCACAAAATGGTCTTCAATAACACTATGCTTGGTTTTTCTGGCTCCGGGTTGGATAGAGGCCACACAGCACTTTGATAAGGAACAAAAATGTACTGTTAAAAAAAGGTGAACTTAACATTTTGGTCCAAAGAAGGTGTGTGCTTCCCTCATTTTCACAGAGAACTTGCCGCTTTATTTTCCAGGTGTTGTGTCAGCAGAAGGTTGAGTCCATTATTCCTTTTAGAAAAGGAAGAAAACTCCAGTTCTCTAGTCAGGTTGATTCCCATGGTCTGTCAGGCTCTCAGGCACTATCCCTCATTGAGTATGTGAGTTGACTAGAACACCACCTGATTACTTTGCATGGCATTCCACTGCAACGTAACAGGAAGCCTTTCAGAGTTTTAGGCACATCAGAAAATACAGGTGGCTGCTCATACAAATGTTAAAATGAACACACAGTGTTCAAGTACCCCCTATTTAACTTGAGTTTTAATTTGGTTCATTTCTGTACTGTAAACTAATTTTTGATGTCATGTTGTGCTTTCCATGGCTAATATGTCACATATTACAGAAGCTGTCAGAAAAAATTCTGGGGATACTGACTAGGGACATTTGGAACATTTAGCAGTCAGCAAGCATAAGAGGCAGCTCAGATTTTTGATATCAGCTTATTAAAGTCATACATCCTAAAAATCAGCACAGAGATTGTTATACACAGTGAGGAAAATGTGCATTCCTAGCTGATAGTTAACACGTCATTAGAAGGAAGACATTACTTGTTTTTCAGGAGGAGATAACATTATTGAACAATTAAAATAAGAATTATGGAAGATCTGATTTATGAGAGGTTTCAGTTCTAAATTTCACTAGAAAAATGTTTACTGTGATCAGGTGTCTGACTAGCCTCATTCACAGTGATAAAGAACTTACTTCAATATAGAAGAACTGCTTAGAGACTCCTTGTATAAGTTTTGTTGAAACTAAATTGAACAAAACAAATTTAGTCTAGAACCCCTAAGGAATAACTGAACCATACTCAAACAGTATTGCTTTTTACTATGAGAAAATGTGGAGAACAGATACATTTTCATGAGACTCCAAAAAGGCAAAGAGTATTGGTCTGTAAAAGGAGAGGCAGGAGAAAGCACAAACAAGGAAATTATAGATAAGACTTTCAGAGTTCCCAGTAACATATAGATATAGATAATTATAGACTCGATATAGATAAATATAGAATAGATATAAATATAGACTAGATATATATACAGGTAGATATAAAAATAATTATATTTTAAAAACTACCAGCAGCAAAACAAACAAAAATCTGTTTTTAAGTCTCTAAAGAAAAAGATGGGAATTAACAGCCAGCACAGATCTGTCAAGAGGAAATTATATTAGAACAAACTGATTAGGTTTTTTGACAAAAGGTAGCTGGTAATGTGTGGGGAAGAAGCAGAGGGCCTCATAACTGAACAAATTCATAGGTATGCTATTTATAAATTTGGAGAATACTCAGGGTAAAGCTATTATATTCAGAATCCAAAAATTTTTGATCAGAATAAACTGTTCTACTTATTTCTTGCAGATAGAACAAGAAGAAATGGGCTTAAATGACATCAAGAAAGATATGGGTTGGCAATTGGGAGAAATCTATTCAACTATAGGCATAGCAGAGCACTAATGTACACTGCCAAGGGAGAATGTGCAAACTTCTGCCACTGCAAGTTTTCAAGAACCAGTGAGACAAAAATCTGTCAGGAGTAGTTTAGTCATAGCTCATCTTGCCTTTGGGCAACTAGATGTTTTAGATGAGCTCTTGGGACTTTATTTACTATGATTCTGTGATTCTCATGTAAACAAAACGCTATTGACTCAAATTAAATTAATGTCTAGAAACTTTATATAAACTACTTTAAGAAAAAAAAGAAAAATTAAACATAAATTTAACACAAAGAAATGTTACATGTGAAGTTTTTTGTTGTTTTACAAAAATCATATGGTTGGGGAATGCCCAAATGAAGACACAGCTGCATAATGAACTTCTGCCTCCATGCTGTCTGCTGGCTTCAGTTACATTTCACAGAACATTTAGGTGCTTGCTTTTTGAACTATCCACATTGGGGGAAACATGTAGTGTTCTAGCTATAGCAGAATTTTCAGGTCAAATGGTTTGGTATCTGGAAAATTGTCCAGAAGTAAAGATTCAAGCTAAATCATTTGTTTACTGGCAGTTCTTCAGAATACATTCCACCAACCCTCAAAGTCCCAAACTACCACAAGGTTTGCTTGCAGGATAGGAGAAGGCAGCTAGGACTATCTAGAGTGCAGCACGGGCAAGCACAGCATGACAGTGTCGTGGCACCTCACACAGGCTTGGCCAAGCTGGTTACTCAATTCTGGGAGCTGAGCTTGCTTGAGGAATGTTGTTAAGAGCATGAGAAGTCTGAGAAAGCCTGCAAAATCATTGTATTCTACAAAATAGAGGCCAGTAGCTGACACTGGACACTGAACAGCGAGGATCTCCTTCATCACTGCTCTGCTCCAAAGCTTTGATTTAATCCTCCTTACTTAAAGCACTTACCTGAGGCACATAGGATAAAGTTTAAGTATCTTAATCTCTATTTTCCAACTCATTAAGACTAAAAGATTCAGAAAATTGAAGTAACACTCCCTTTTGACTACAGAGAGAGCTTAGACAGGCCAAATCCCTCTTTCAAGCACATCAATTAAGTCTCTTAAGGTAGGAGTGATGAAGGTAAAGTTCTGGGCACAGGTTACCTGCCTAAGTCAAGAGAGATGAATTAGGGCTAAGTCCTCAACACTTCCAGGATAACTTTGCAGTGTGCAGATCAATTGGATATTCAACAGAAGAGTACAAAGACTCTTATAACAATATACCCTCAAAACCACTCTCCTGTTTCCCTGATCTTAGAAATGTATGATAGGAGTTCTCTGCAGCAAGCAAATGGCTTTAAAAAATATTAAGAGTTCTTCATAGTCACAGTGAGATAGGAAGATGCAGGGAGTAAGGAAAGTTGAAGGCATTGTCGTGATCTTTATTATTGGATTGCATTTTCTGCAGGAGTGTCTTTCTGTTCAAGACCACTGCACTTATAAGGCTGATCCTATTTTTTCCTTTCTTGCAGAAGAAACAATTGTGTGCAGAGAGAGAGTTCTTTTTCATGTGCAAATCTCAGGAGGAAATTGGGCCCTATAGGAGGAAGTACTGAACATCTTGAGAAAGCTGCAGCTGCCTTTTACAGACTCAAGAGGCACATACAGTTCAGGCTGTGTTTGTGCATTCAGTAAACTGAACACTACCTGAACTGAAACAAACTTCAGAAGCTATGAGTGGTCAGGAATCATTATGGTGGATGTCTGAAAAAGAGAGATTATCATAAACCAACTTGTGTGTGTGCATGTATGCACATCTGTGCAGATAGACAAACATACAACTCACTAGAGCATGTGGTATTGTCTAACTGTGAAAGAGCCAGGTGAATTCAATTTTAGTAGGGGACAAAAACGTTTTCTTCATTCTACAGAAATTCAACTGCTGATGGTGACAGCTAGAGACCACTTTAGATTAACTGTGCACAGTGGCATTATGGCTGCTCTGTGGGTATTTTAAAACACAATCCAACTCTGAAAAAAACCAGGCAGAATTACTAGAAGGCAGTGAAGTGCTTGGGCAGCTGAGCTTACAGTGAACACATAACAGTGTCTAAAAGAATCTAAGTTTCTTAATTTCCAGTGTATCACCAAAGTTAATATAATTGCAAATAGAACTTCTTGTAAGTCTCATCTTTTCTTATGGTCTGGTAATTTTCCAATATTGCACCTTTAAATTACAGAGGTAAAATGTGATAATCCCAGTTGGATTCAAAATCTAATTATTACAGTGAAGGAACACAAAATAAAACAAAAGCACCAAATTCCTCATCAAGTGAACAAGGATGGTGCAGCTTCAGGTTCACATCAACACAGGGACTCAAAAAAAGAAAAGGGCTTATAATGATGTCTACTATGTAAACTAGTTTTACACAGTGCTTGTCAGGCTGTGCCTAGAATACTGTGTCTTGTTTTGGTCCTCACAAGTGAAAAAAAGATGTAGACAGACTGGAGAGGGTCCAAAGGAGGGCCACAAAGATGATCAGAGGGCTGGAGAACATGTCTTATGAGGAAAAACTGTGAAGGAGTTAGGTCTTTTCTGCCTGAACAAAAGGCTCAGTGGGGAACTCATCACAGTATTCCACTACTTTAAGGGTGGCTACAAAGATGACAAAGGCTCTCTCTTTGCAAGGAACTACATGAAGAAGACAAAGGGCAATAGGTAAGAGCTGTGCTGGGGGATGTTTCATTTGGCCAAAAGAAAGGAATTTTTTTGCAGTGAAAAAATCATTCACTGGAACCACTGGACGTGATGAACCCCATCACAGAAGGTTTCCAAGATGCAATTGAACAGTCTGCTAGATAATTGCATCTAGGTTTCCTTTACCACAAAAAGATGGGGTGATCTATCAAGGTCCTTTCCAACCTATGCTGTTTTTATGATTGATTCTACAAACACAGTGAAAGCACAGATCTGTTTCTTCTCTTTTACTGTCTTCATATATTGCTTTTCTTTTTAACAGCAAAAGATTCACAGTTTTCTATCAAAAGAAAATTATCTGTTGCCTCAAAAGAATATGCATGACAAATCCTTTATGGCAGGAGCAAGGCTCACATGGGTTGAGTATTCCAGCTCTGACTGCAGGACCTCGTGTTTACCTTTTTACTACCCGTTTGTCCAACATCATGTTAGTCTACAGTGATTTCCTGCATACTGTGACTTATGTATAGATCGTTTACACTGAAGGACAGACTCAAAACTTATTCAGACTGCTCATAGCTGCCTGCTCCAAAGTTCTCAAATCTGCTTTGGAGTTGCAGATGTAGTTGAAATCTGAGCCATTATCTCTGCATTTGAATGCAGTGTTCTCCATTAAAAAAAATTAAAATAAATAGAATGGTCCCAGAAATGAGCTGATAAGCATTCAGCTGATGAGAATGTAAATAGCCAAGCTCCACTTTGAATCCCATGGCTCAATCCCTTTAGTATGTACTTTGGTGCCCAATTTCAGCTCAAGGAAACATTTTTTCCTACTCTCTATTTTTACATAATGGTTCCCAGGTGTGAGCAGTTGCCAGGGAAGATAGGTTCCCCTTACACAAAATGGTTTACTGCTCCATAGCCCACTGCTAAGGAGCAGGGTCCTAAGAAAGAGAAACAGTCTGAGGCTTTGACATCTGTTTCAAACACTGCACATACGCTGAAATGTTGGGAGGTGAGAACCTCCTGGACTGGTGTCTAGGCTTTCCTCCCAGTCTCATGTGGAAACATGAATGCTTAAGGAAAGTGTTAGAGGGCATCTTGGTATATAAGGTTTTTTAAGGTTCGGTTCTTAAAGCTCCTCTGCAGCTGAAGTCCAACCTTGGCAGTGTTTTCTTGATGCTGCTTACTGCTTGCTCATGAGTAGCATGATTTTAATAGGATTGGGCAGTTAGGCTCCCAGAAAATCCATGCCCAAATTCCTTTGAGGTATGCATGGTAAATTTTCCTTTTGCCTTCAGTGCAATGGACCTTTATAAAGTGCATCTGACTATTCACAAAAACTATTGAGAAAAGTGAAAAAGCAAAGATGTTTCCCTGATTTACTCTGGTGGCTTAAGTTTATGAAATTGAACACAGGATGCAAGCATACCTTTTTATACATATCCTGTTAAAGAGAGCTGCTTTTGACAACTGAAGCCTTCCTAGATGTCTCTAATTTTTAAAAAAAACCAAAGACTTTGATATAAATTAAATAGTATACATTCTTTCTAGATAGCAGCCTTACAGAGCATAAGTATATACAATGTGCATCCCAGGTCACCTCTTGCCTTGTAAGAATTTAATGGCAGTTGGTGTATAGAAATTATTCTGATAATTCTAAACAGACTGAAAATTACTATGAGGAAGTTGCAAAATATTTTGTAATAAACTTGCTATAACGGACAGATCACTAACATAATCAAAGATAATAACTGAATCTGAAGACTCCAGATTTGCCTTTTTTTACAGACACTTGTCAGTGAATATTTTTGGTCAGTGTATGTAACATTATCTTCTAGTTATCCTATGTTACTGAGAAATGATAAAAGAGAGTTTAAACCATTTTAACATATTGATACTAAAATAAGTAAAGAGTACATTATGCAAAGGAGAAGAAATATGTAGCTATTTACCAGAAAAATTGCCATATAGTCAGTTAGTGGAAAATCATAGAGAAAAGATTGAAAATTATGCTTACTAATCTGCAATGACCCCTTAGAGAAATAACTTTAGAGAATAGTTCAGTGATTTTTTTAAATACGAAATACAATGAGGCAAGCAAATCCTTCACTTAGTGCTCTTTGCTTTTATTTTAAAAATTGAATATTTTCTTTTAATTCTCACCCCATATCTGAGAAATATTCTTTACTTTCCCCCCCCCGGTTGTGGTTTGTTTTTTTTCTTTGTTGTTGTTGCTGCTTTATGTTTGCACAGCCTGCTCCACAGCACATGGATGTTCCCTGAAGGAACTGCATTTCATGAAGAGCCCATGCTGGAGCATGAAGGACTATAGGCCATGGAATGTCCCACACTGGAGTGAGGGAAAAGCATGAGGTGGAAGGAGAGACAGAGAAGCTGTTATGGATTGACTGCAGTCCCTCATTCCTCATGCCCCTGTCCTACTCAGGAAAGTGAAAGTAGAGAAGTTGGTGATGAGGGAATGAGGTTGAACTGGGGAAGGACAGGGAGGGGCTTTAGTTTTTGTCTGTTCATGTCTGTTTCTCACCATCCAACTCTAAATTAATTGGAAATTGATTAATTTAATTTTCCACAGATTGAATCTGTTTTTTCCATGACAGCAACTTGCTAAGTGACCTCTCCATCTTTACCTTGACCCACCATCTATTCCATCTTTTTTTCTCCTACTGTCCCATTCAGGAAGGGGAGTGAAAGAGCAGCTAGTTGGGCAGCTGGTCAAGGTCAAGCCACTACAGAGTCTCTCATTCTCTGGAGCATACAGAAAAACTTGAAATCTATTTTTTATCTAGCAGTCAAATAATGTTCCGAGTTTGAAATACTTTTTTCAATGTGACACCTAATGCATGTTTCTCTCCTAAAGGCTGAAAGACAAGACCTGTGGGAAAATACTTGAACAAGATTAGCCTGCCATTTTATCTAACATACATGAAGTCAAATTATATCCATAATCTGATGCCATACATGTGAACTTTCTTAAAAATAAAAATAACATATGTGGATACATTCCTAAAAATTTTCCCCAGTTTTGGTAAGAGAGGGTATTTTAGCCCACAGAGCTCAGCCCCTAATGTATACATGTCACTGAAGCAGAATGTAAGGTCAGCTTGAAAGACAACAAAAAAAATTATTTGAGTAAGAATGGAAAATACAGATCTAATTAGAGCAACAATGAATAACTGACCTCTGGGCCAAGTGATTCAGAGAGAAAAAAAGGTACTCCTTTTGAAACACAGTGACACGGTAATTGCTTCTGAGTGTAATGCTGTGGTCAAGACAAAGATCACGTGTTCCTCCCCCAAATAGTGACACACAACAGAAAATGAGAAAACTATCCTAATCTGAACTCACCTGTGTATGGACATGATTACTGAAAATGTCATACAAAAGTGGTGACTTTCTGATGAGAAAAAAACAATCAGTGAGCATGCTGCTGCCTGGTTGACTTGGGCTTTGGACCTATTTTGCTTTTGTCCAGTTTCAAACTCTTCAGTTTGAAAATACTAACTGATCTGTATTCATTAATCAAGGATGGCAGCTCCATAGTCAGCTAGACATACCATCCACAGACCCTTTTTTGTTCATTTATTACTTATTTTACTGGGTGCCTTGTGTAGCTCAGCTATTGAATGTACAGGTTTCAACAGTATAAGTTCAAAGTGTTTGTTTTGTGTGTGTGAGTGTCACAGAGAATTATGTATCTATTTGTTATTCAGAGGCTTCTCTGAGGATTAGCAACGCTGTATTGGCTCCAACCCATGCGCTTCTGCAGCAATATTTCCTGTCCATTTGGCTTTGGAGGAATATTTTCTATCACTGTTTTGGGCATCGTGTAATAGAGAAATCTGCACAGTTCTGCAGGCCAGATTCAGACACACAGAGCCATGCCCAGTTGCATCTTATATCCCAGTATAATATGACAGAGAAAAGATGTTTCTAAGTAAATCCATCACCATCTAACACTGTCTTATAAAATTTTAAAAAATATTTACGTTTAGAAAGTAATACACTGAATTAATGTATTTAGTAGAAAAATAATAGTGATCAAATGTTTTATGTAAAAGAATTAGCAAAAATGAGAAAACTTTAGCTCTGAAAATTTGAATGCTTTTGTAGCTAGTAATGGCAGAAACCGACAGGTGTGATGATTGTACAATTAAAAAAAATATAGACACATTTTTTTGGTTTGTTTCCCATAAGTGATTATTGTAAGGGCCAAGTTCTTAAAGAGGCTACTCAGTAGGTGCTAAAAATTCAGGGCCCAGCTATAAACACAGAGACAGGCAGTGCCTTGAGAGAAGAAACTGTGGTACCAAAGATGAAGTAGACAGATAGGGTTTGATTATTTACCTTACTTATATTAACAAGTGACCATTTGGGTGGAAAATACAATTAAAAGCAAAAATATTTTTACACTTTGGTGCTACTGGAGTATTTTCATTGAAAATACATAGTGCAATTTATAAATTGAAAGGGTAATTTTCAATCTGAGGAAATTGATAATATTAAAAGTTTTGTTGTTCTTCTGAAAAAGTTTATCAACAACACTGCAAATATTTTTAGGAAAAACATTCAGTAAAACAAAATGAGTACTTGTGATGTTGTTGGCACAATGTATTAAATGAGCCTCAATGTGACATTGAATCTCAGATGTAAAGTACATATTTTTATGAGTTAGAACTGTGTATTTATGAGAATTTTTTTATTAGTATACGTTTACTGTTTAATAATATTTTTATTTATTCCCGTGTTTGTGAGAAGCAGTGAGAATCACTTCTCTTGGAGTGATTCTGTTGCTGCTAATCACCTGGGCCATGGGTCTTGTGGAGTCTCAGAATCAACGCTCTTCAAGAAAATTAAAAATCATGATTTCTTGAAGAGGCAAATTAATGTTTCCATGCCATAAAAAGAATCTAGAGACAAAGGCTGTACCAAATATTCAGTTTCAGGTATTTGAAACATGCCCTTCATTCAGAAAAAGAATTTGGGATCTGTACTCATGCTTCTTGGTATTTTACACATAAAAAAAATCCTAGATAAAGTAAATCCTTTACATAATATTAACTTTACATTTGTTTGCCCATTGCCCTGTTTGATAGATGAAGGAGAGAGAGCTCAATTTGCTTGCAAAAAAAAGAAACAGACTGATAACATTATAAAGACTAGGTACTCCATTTCAGTGCTTTATCGGCAAGTAGAGAAACACATTAGAATATTATTAGAGATATTAATTATTTTGTCACGTTGACACACAGCACAGACCACCTTGTACTTACACGTATTGATCAAAGTTTTCAGGTCATTGGTTTATAGAAGTAAAAACATCACTAACTGTAAAGTTATGTCATCTTTCTGTTCTTTATTTCATCCCATATTTATGTGAATATAAGTACCTGAAGATAGTTACCATAATAAAATATATGCAAGAAATATGACTAAAATCTAAAGCTAAAGTTACCTTTAGATAGACTTGGATATGGCTAAAGGCATTTGAAATAAACACTCTGGCTATCATGTCTTCAGTGGAAATTCTGCATTTCCTTAGAGGGTTTTGAGAATGAATGTAGTTTAGCACTACTAGAAGTAAGAACAAAATATTTCTTCATTAGATTGTCTTTCTGTTACTAACAAGCAGTGACACAAATGTGATATCTGAAAAGTATGGAAGATGCTATGGAAAACTGAATTTGGATTTTGAGTTGATTAACTTAACTAAAAAGAAGGACACCAAGTAGTAGAAAAGTAATCTCTTTATTTGGACAAATATTGAAAAAATAATGGAAATTATTGGTATTGACCTTCAAAAATCTGTCATTTTTATTCCTGGTAAGGCAGCAAAATATTGAGGAAAGAATTCTATACCTAACCAGGCAAATGACTTCCTCAGTAAGAGAGGAAGAATAAACAGAAAGTCTATAAGGGCTATAATAAGAGAGATCATCAATGAAAAACTCCATCAGAGGAACCTTAAATCTTGCAATGGATGTTTTAACAAGAAAAAGTTACTTCGGCTATATAAAGGAGGGAAGAGCAAGAAAACCAAAAGTGGGGTCAATATTCAAAGGGGATATGTGGGAGATTCAAAGTGACCTGGGAATTGCCCTTAAATAAATAATCTTTTTTTTTTTTGTCCCAGTTTTCAGTAGAATAAAGGTGCCTGGTAAAGTTTGTCCCATAGAGATCATTCCCACTGACACAAAGACTTTCTTTCCTCCAGTAAATAAGAAAAATAAGTGTGGTAATTATAATGCTGTTGCTTATTCAAATTTATAACTATTTTTGGCAGCACATTAAGCTAATTTAAATTCAAGCAAATTCAGTTTCACCCATTGTTAATAGCCTGGGATTACTGTAGCTGTTGAGAATTCATATGTTCCCTGGTTCTTATTTGGGTGGTAAGAATCTCCGAATTCACCCCATTTCCTCACTTCTAAATCAGTGAAAGTATTAATCAGGTTTTCCAACTGAATGAGTTTTAATTCCTTTGTTTCCTGGGCCCTTAAAAGTCAAGTTAAAAAAAGGCCAAGCAGGCTGCTAAATGGGTGATTTGAAACTTTTCTCTTTTCCCCATAGGATGTGAAAAGGTATATGGGAGGACAGATCTTTCTCTTCATGCTCAGGATGTTCAGCAGTATAAAAAGCAAAGCCCCCCAAGAACTGGAGCCTACTGTCTCAAGCGTACAATTTATTTTGCAAAAATAGTAGTTCATGTTCTACTAACAGAGATCATTAGTTATTCTTTTAGTTGTTACAGAGTCCTCCGATAAAAGAAACCAAAGCAAAAAAACCAAACAATCTTAACACAGAGAAGTGATTATAGCACAGCAGATACTACGACAAACAAAGACACAAACTTCTATACAGGCAGTCTAGGTGTATGCATACATTTTTCATATTCTAGAAGCCTATGGATTTAAAAAAATTACAGTGGGTCCTTGCTGCATTTTTTCATGTTTCTTTCAAAAGGGGCAGTTTGTGAAATAAGAATTTGCATGTGAAAATTACCAATCTAATATTGAAAGAGAAGCCAAAAACCATTTTGACTTTTTAAGTACTTTTTAAACACTTAAGGAGGAAATAGCTATTTTCATTTCGACGCAGCAAAAAATTACATATGCAAAGTCCAGGAAGAATGGATTTTTTTCTTTTCCAATCTATCACTGGGGAAAAATGAACCACAGCATTTTAAGCCAACACTCAACAATAAGCAAATCATGAGCACAACCTCTAAAGGAAACTGTAACTAAGGAGATGGAAGAAGTGAAAAATGGCATAAAACCAGAGAAAGTTTTTTAGTGGTATATTTTATTAGACCTTTTAAAAAGAAACCCTAATTAATTTTAAGATAGATTTAGGAAATAAAGGAAATAAATGAAGCAGTTGCCTATGATTGCAGTTAATTGCCCTTGATAACCCAGACAACCCTTTCCACCTCAATTTGCCAAAGACATGACATATTTCAGGTGGGGTTATTGAATCAACTAGTCACCACAACTTCCCACGGAGATTATTTCACCTGCTTCACCCCAGCAACTCTTTAGAAATGTCTGCATCACTCAGGAGCTGCTGGAGAGACTTGGCAAGGAAGTGAAGAAATAAGATCTGTCACCAGGTGAGTTCCCTGACTCAGTCAGGTAAGCTACTCTTACTTGGTGCACTTTTAGCTTTGTTAAAGATCCAACACCTTACAGAGTTCATTTCTTCTGAATTGCTCATTCATAAAATAATTTCATCAGAAAATAACTCTGAGAACCCACTGACTTCAGTGCAAGTTGAAGATAGTATTTTAAAGTCCATACAAGAACAATCCAAGTCCTCAGTGCATCACTTAGTGACATAAATGCATAGGTTTTTTGAGATGGCCAGCCTTTCTAACACCTCATATCCAAATCCCTGTAAATTTCACCTGGTCTTTACATCTTTCTGAGCTATACTAAATTCCTAAAATGCTTTTAAGGTGAAACCCTCTAGTAGGACAAACAAATGTCATGACTCTTTTTGTAAAAGCTGCAGTTAATCCAAGTTTTCTCATACAAAATTTGTTCTTCCTCGACAAGACCCCTTTCTATTTGCTGCTGGATTGCTGCTTTTAAGTCCAAAAGTAAATAAATTTTTATAGAGCTGTCTAGACATAGTACTGTTTGTGAAAGTTCTTTGGCAACTAAGTACTTATTATTGTTGTAGTAGCAGTAATAATAATAATGTTATTAGGTTTGTGAGGTAGGTTGGGAAAAAATCACACCCAGCATATCCAGCATTTATTTATCTTCTAGGGAAATAAGATAAATAGGTAAGTGGCATATCATATTATGCAATGTGATGTTCCCCTTACAGAAAACAGAAAAGAATGTCTGGTAAAATCTGCCCATAAAGAAGATGACATTTACTGGTTGATTTCACTTTGCAGAAGGAAGCAGTGAGGTTGAGAAGTGTCTGCAAACCAGGGGTGGGAAAATGTTGAGGCATTTTATGTCCCCAGAGCCTTGGATCCCATCTAATGTTTTGACTCCAGGGTAATTCATGTATTCCCCAGAATTTGGAATCCCCCAAAAGTAGACCGGGATACATGTCTGAGGCCTCATTCCCTACCAATCAGTGGAAAGCAGAGCTCGCTCCCTACTGAGCCATGGCGTGAGGATAGAGGGGAGTCCCTTGGCTCCCTCCATGGATGGCTGTTGCCCTACTTTCCCTTCACTGCTGAGACAGGGACAGTGCACTTGGCTCCCTCTAAATTGCAATTCCTGAAGTTAAGTCATCATTTATTTTAAAAATAGAAAGTATCAGTAAAGTTCTAGAGCTCCTGCTGTGGCCCAAAATAGAAAGACATAAACTCTGATAGTTCAGTATGCAATGTAATATTTTTCTAAAAAAAATCACCATTATTTTTAAAAGTCATGGCTTTTTTGGGGGAGAGATGAGGGAAGAGGGCAGAACTGAGAACAAAAAAGATTGATTTTGTATTTTTTTAAACAATCTGGTTTTGGCATTTCTCCACTGTGCTCTAGAAGACCAAGTTGTATTCATGAAGCTTCCTCTTGCACTTTGTGGCTTTGTATGTATAGATTGGAACTATAAATGAATAATTGTTTTTCCCTCTGTTAACTGCCTGTATATGCAAAATAGAGGAACAGCTTTTTCCTTTTGTCTAGTTTGCAAAATCAAAGCTGGGTGATAAAAACTTTCCCTTATGTATCTAGAAAAATCCTCTCTAAAAGATAAGTCAAACCCATCATTTCAGCTGTTCCCTAATTTGCAGTTAATAATTATCTGATAAGATGGGTTTTTTCCAGAGCTATTAGTTTGTTTGAACACAGTATTTCAAGAGGCACAGATATTTTTCTCTATGTTGACACATTAGCACCAAAATGCCATCTTTAAAAGGCCTTTTACAAAAGTGAAAAAAACCCCCAGAATTAGCTATCTGCAGACAGAAAAAACACATAATTAAGAGGGAGTATGGATATGTCAAAGCAAATATTTTGTAGCTATGACAGATCTTAAAAAACAATTAGAAATATGGCTAGAGAGAAGGAAATTATTTTGGAAAGATCAAAAATAAAACTAGTAATATCAAAAACTCTGAAGT
This sequence comes from Sclerurus mexicanus, assembly GCA_013396755.1. NCBI lineage: Eukaryota > Metazoa > Chordata > Aves > Passeriformes > Furnariidae > Sclerurus > Sclerurus mexicanus. The sequence continues at coordinate 34,723 of VWZF01000653.1, forward strand.
TCTTTTTTTTTTTTTTGAATATAAGAAGAAAATGGACAGAATTCTTTATTTGTATTTCTTATGCTAATTTCCATAAGGTTTCTTTTAGTCTTTTCATTCCAAGAAACATTGAAAATAATCTGGGAAGCAATCATATTTTTAAAAAAACTGCGAAACAATAGATAGAGAAAGGAATTCAAGACTTTAGGACCTCATCCTCTGTAATACACAAGAAACCTTTTAGAATTGCTGACCCCACAAGTTTTTTGATTACATAGGTAGACAGGAGAAAAATAAATAAAGCTTTCTGATGTGTCTGAAGTCTTGTGTGCAGCCTGTTTCGAGCCAGTGGCTGAATGCTGGACATAGAAATACATATATGACTGCAATGGAATGACTTTCATTTTGGTTATGCAATATCCTCCTTAAAACATTGCCACTTCTGTTAATATTTTGCATTCACATATGTATTTTTGGTACATTTCTACCAATCTAACAGGCCTGACAATTGCAACACTTTTAAGGCCAAGGTTTCTTGAGATGTAAAAACAGACGAGATTTCAGGAACCAGTTCAGACACCTGATAGCCTTACCAAGGCAAATGCAAACATTTTAGGACAACAATGAGCCATGTTGTGATATATGTCTGTGATATATCATTATTCACTCTTCTGAAGCTGCAGATTAATATAAAATCTAATCAATTCTTCAGATAAATTTTATAAAGCAATCTGTTATTTGCAGAGCAAATCTCAAAGGAAATGAATTGCTCTGGTTTTTACTTGTCTGTGTTTATACACTGCAGAAGAAAAGTAAAACAGAATATACCAATAAATACCATTTCTTAAAACAAAATGATATGACTGTTTATCTGTCTTTGTGTGCTTAAAGAGTCTGGGAAGAAGTTTTTTTATCAAAATATATTTAATGTGCAAATGAATTTCAACAATATAGCATACTCAGCTTTGAAAAGTATGGGCAGTCCTTGGAGCTTTGAGAGCTTTGTATAACTCTGTATAATTATGACAGCATATATGAATGAGTTTTTATTTAAATTAGTAACAGCATCTGTCATAGAATCAAACAAAACAGAACTTTTAAGCAACAATTTTACCTGCAAGTATGATCACATTCAACCCTCAGTAGGCAAGGAAAACAAGCATCTTTTCAGGCCTAAACAAAACATATGACCACTCAAAAACTTTGGTTTTTTGGGGTGAAAAAATGAAATATTGTTCTACTACAGTGTAGCTGAGTAAACATCTACAAAATCAGGACTTCTGCAAGGTAACTTACCTTTTACACTGAATAATTGATCTGCCTGTCAAAGTACAACAGAAAGCATGACCTGTATGCCAAACTATTGGGAAATGCATGTCTAATTTTATACCTGTCCTATACAAAGTAAAATATGGCAGGTGCAGTATATATAACCTAAAGGAATATTTATATATACCCATGACTGCATAGTACACAAGTGGTTATAAAACTATTATCACCTGTGAAGCCATTCTGCTGGAATTCACTTCTTTTAAATGAAAATATGGCACAGAATGGCCAGTTTATCTCTTGCACTCCTAAAGTTTATACAAAGGCTTATGGAGAAAGAAGCTGTGATCAGACACTCAGCAGCAGAATCTGAGCCAACAACATTAAACTTTTTTTTAGAATATTAACTTTCCATTAGAAAGGAAGACTTCTTTAGAAATGTAGGATTTCCATTATAGTTGCATTTCTGTAAAACTTACATCTCTGAAATTACTTTGAGAGTGACCTTTCTTGGGCTTGATAAGAAACCGTAAACATTGCATATCATAGGCTAAAAACTTCTCTTCCAGTAAAATTAACTAAAATATGTAGGTCTTTAACTGTGGAATTTAGCTGAGAAACAGAAATAAGAAATAGAATTAGTTCCCTCACTAAGTTCTATATAACTAAACTATTAAAGTCCATTTGATTTAAGACTAATAGGAATTTTGAATTTAGAGAAAAAGCCCTCAAAGGTTCACCTAGTTTTTCTGCTATAGGACTATTTGTATGAAATAACTATCATAATAAAATATTAATATTTCAAATGTGAAGTCTGTTTGCAAAGATTATCTCTGTTCCTAGCAGAAATGGTGATTTGTTCATGTTCACAGTGGTTGTCAGAAGATAGACATACATGAATATTTTAGAGACCATCCTGCTTCAGAACATAACCCTGTTCCTCTTATTCGAGCCAGAAAACAAAGTTGGCTTATACACTGTGATGTTTTTGCATTTTTTCTTAAAGTAATAAGATATTGTAAGAGAAGTATTTTATTCTTTCTCAACTTTGCTGAAAGTAATGGACCTCCTTCCTAGCCTGCACTGTCAGAAAAAAAATTGCGACTTTAGATATTTGTCATTGAGAGGTTATTGTTTAACTAACACTCCTACACGAGGAACTGTTCTTTTGTGCTTAAGTTACTGTTGCAAATTGTAATGTAAAATCCCACATCCATGAAAGTAAACGTGTATTTTTCCAGCAGCTTTACACACAGATAACTCTTACCGTTGTATTGCATGAGGCAGGTGAACTAGTAGGTGACAGAATTACTCTGTAATGAGGATATCTTGCTTCGTAACCTAACCTTTCAGCTACCTTGCAGCAGAAATGTAGGATTTAGGCAAAGTGTTAGAACAATATGAGAGTTTTAATCTAAATCTTAGAGTATAAATACATTGATTCTTGAATACTTGAATTATAGGAAACAGACACTTCAATGTCCGCTACAACACTGCCTGTGTTGTTAGTGTGTCATAGTCAATTTTGCATCAAATGATTATTTCCTGAGATTGGATGTGCAAATCAGATGCTCTTTGAAGATGGATTGAACCCTGGCTTTAATGGCAACCAATTGTCAAGATCCCAAATTTTCTCATTATAAGATCTTTCCTATATTTTAATTCATTGTAATGAGCAACATTTAGAACCATGGAAACAGTATTGGATTCCATACAAGAAGAGTCCTAATGTCCCTCTTTTGAACAAAGCATAGCACTTGGGCAAAATTCACACATTATATTCTTGCAATATTTTACAGTCTTAGACATTTTGCTAATGAGAAAAAAAAGTATATAAACAACAGAAAATAGTTATTTGTGTTGAAATACATACAACAAGTTAAATGCACTGTGTCTAGGTGTAGAATTATTCATACATACTGNGACCCTTTAACTTTTTTTTCTTGTTGTTTGGGAAGGGGGAAGATTTTATCATAAACTGTTGGGGTTTGGTTTTGGTTTTTTTTTGTTTTTTTTTTTTTTCCTGGAGATACATATAAGTGTATTGTGATTGAGAACTGTTATCCTTTTCCATATTATATATATATTTCCTAATTAAAGTTTTGTTTCTTTTCTAAATTTAAAGAGAGAGGGATTATTTTTTTTTCTGGTCAACATTGATATCTTAGTCCTCCTTTGAACTAAGACACATACTGACCAGAAAAGGGCCTAGCATTCTCGATTCTGGTTAGGACATTAATAGCTATTGCCAACTCATAGTGTGTTTGCATTTGTGATGATCAGTTTGAAAACAGGATTTCACCTCCAATCACAAGTAGTTCTTTTTTATTCTCCTTTACTCTGCCATTTCTCTTCTCCTTTGTTTCTTTTTAAATGCATAAACATATCTTTTAAAAACATATCTTTTAATGTCTTCCCTTTTGCTTGAGGGTAAAAAGACATCTGAGGAAACACTGGCTGTATGAAAACACCAGGAAAGTACACTATAGTTTCCTTCCTTCCATCACTGTGGAGCAGATACTTGATTATTTCACATACCAGTTTTCATTAGTGTTTCCAGTATCGTGTCCCTTTCCTTAGCAGCTGGAAAAATTCCTTGCAGCTAACTGCAATTGTGCTTGAGTTATTACTGTCCACATGGCTCCTGTTTCAGACCAAGGATACATGCAGAAGGAAGCTAAAAGTCTGTAAGCGTTTTCATATCCATAAGGGAACAGTAGCTCATGGAAAAATATAGGCTTGAAGGGATCTCCAGAGGTCATCTGCTATAACCTTCTCTTGAAAACAAGAGCTTATTCAGGGTCTTATCAAATTAAGTCTTGAATGTTTGCAACAGGGAGGTTCCTTTGGGCAACTTATCCTAATTCTCAATTGTTCCCATTGTGAAGAACTTATTCTTTTGCACAAACTGAATTTACCCAGAAGCAATTTCTGCCCATTTTATTTTCTCCTGTTGCCAGGCATCCTCAAAACGAAAGTATCTCCATCTTCTCTGAAACTATCTTACATATTGAAAAATTGTGAAGAGGTCCACCTGAGCTTTCCTGCCACACACTTGAACTCTTCAACCTTTCTTTATATGTCAAGTTTTCAATCCTCTTAGTACATTGCTGGTCCCCTGCTGGACTTTCTCCAATTTGTCTCTTTTGAACTAGGGAGATTCCAGGTGTGGCCTAACAAGTTCTAATTCTTTCTCTAGGAACAGAATTAACTTAAAAAGAATTAATCTTTTTGGGTTTTTTTAAAAAAAATTAATTTAATTTAATTTTTATCATATCATTCTATTTTTTAAAATCTGAGGATTAAGATAGAAACTGATCAGAAAAAGTAGATCCATTTGCAAACAGGAGGCAGTTGAAAGTTCTCATTCATACAATAATTTTAGTACAGTTTTTATTTTCTTCTTAGTTATACGTAGTTAAAAAGAGAAAAGCCATAAGAGAAAAAAGGAGAAAGCTGTATTTCAAATTAATGCAATAACTCTTGGCCAGTAAGCATTTATCCATATCTTCTATTTCAAGTGAAGTTCTAATAGCTGTTTCTATTCAGCATTTTTACTCAAATCTGGAGAATGACAGCTAGGTCAAAAAAAGGAATTATGTAATAGAGATCCTGAAATATATTGTTGGAATATACCATGTAAAACATATAGTGTGGAAAAGTTTAGCGATCACAAGTGTGACTGTGTACAGAGATTTGTGTGTACATAAATACATATAAATGATACATGTATAAAATAAGTAAGAAAGTTGCAGATTGAAAATGTCAGGTGTTTAACTGTTTCTATGACTGTAGGAATAGTTAATTGGCATGAACATAATAAATATACATCTAATAAGATAGTTACTGACCAGCTCACTTCTTCCTCTTACGCCTTCCTTAATTTTTTCTGGTTTTGTCTTTCCTTTGCTGTTGATGCCCATCTTCCACAGCGTACACAGTATAGAAAGAGAACTTGCCATAGAAATATACTGAAGAACAGCAGGATTTTTCTGTTTTTCAGCTATAAAAAAGGCCTTTACTTCAGAGAATTTTGACATAATGTTAATTTGAAGGAGTGGAGAAGTGAAATTTGTGCTGCTTGTTTAGTTAGAGGTACCCTTTCCTAACCTGAACTACTTGATATTTTTTTTACATTGGATAAACACAAAAATGGAAGCTGAAAAATTAACTCCATGTGAAACTCTGTCTTCTTGATATCCTTTGATAATGAAGTGAGAAGAGAGCTTTGTTACTTTCTCTTCAAGAGATTGGCTACCTTGTTAAATAGAGCTTTGTCTGTCCAAGCAGTAGTGAGAGGTTAATGTGCATGTTCCTATGCTCCTCTCTCCCATGTTCATTGGTTTTCCAGCCGCTAGGTTTCATAATCCCTCAGTATCGGTTCTTAGCAAAATTTTTGTAAGACAGTCTTGTGTAGAGAAATTTTATCTAGTGAAAAACTACATTGATGATTCTCTCCTAATGACCTCCAAGAATTTCCTTCAGCCTTCCTGTTTGCAAAGCTGCTGTGTTATGTCAAAAACCCCATTGTCTACCCTGACACTAACAATTTCAGAAAGATATATTCTACTGAATGTTTCTGAATTGGATTTTCTGTTTTGCTTGCAGATCTGTATTGGGCAATGAGATGCCAGAGACCAGTAAGTATTTCCAATTTGAGGAGTTCTCGTATTTCTAGGAGATGAGTTTGCATATTTTGGAATGTAATCCAGAAAGCACTGTGTGGAAAACATTCAAAGGGATGTACCTGTAAATCTACCTGACCTGTGAATGAATAACTTGTATGAATTTAAGCAAGCGCTGTAAGTTTTGCAAAACCCTATTAGAGAATTTCCCGATAAAGGAAGACATTTGCTGAGTACCAAAGCTTTCTGCTTAAGAGGTCTCTTCTCTAATTTCCTCTATCTGTTACCTAACTGAGAAGATAGAAAACAGAAAGAAACATTTGCTTTAGTTTATTGCTTTGGCTCAGGGATTCTCATATTGGTGTTAACTGCCACTGAGAACAGCAGGTGGTAATTTCCAATGGAAAGGAGCAGCTACTAGACCAGACAAACCTCATTTACTTACACCCTGTGCAAGCCTTCTTGGGAATATTATGAACTGTAGGCCCTTTCTCATTTGTCCTTGTTTTAGCTGACATTGTCATTCATGACTAAACTGTGAGTGTAAATGATGATCTAATGTCACTTCTATAATTACTTGGCACCCTGAGTAAACTGTAATCCCCCTGGGTCAATAACTGCTCTCAGTTTGACATTCAATAAACAAGATTTTTTTTTTTTTTTCCCCCTCCTTCCTGGTGCTTTCAGTGAGTACTGTTCAAGAGTAGTTCAGGACCGTTAAGAAAAGAAAGGAAATAACTCTACACAGTGTAAAACTGCTGAAGGGATGCCTCTGATTTTCAACACTTACAAAGGCCTCTCACTTGTATGGTCCAATTAATCTTCAATGGAATTTTTGAGAAAGACTTCATGGGGAGTGAGACCCCCCAGCGTGGGAGGCTGCTCTATGTATTGTCATGAATCACACTTTTAAGGGCACATATTACAGGTATTGTGACAATGTCTGTTGCATTCCTCCTCTATGTCTCAAGATTTTTGCCAGAACTTGACTTTTGTTGCTGTAGCCTTGAATGTAGCTCCACATGATGCACTCCAGCTAGGTGCAACCAAGCTTTTCAGTCATAAAATAAATTGCCTCTGTTATGCACAAGGGTGACGTCCAACAAAGACAAATCAAAATGTTGCAACAGCGTTTATGTTGGTTTCTGTTTTTCTAACAACCACATAATAATTGCTGCTTCATAACTACTCTGTGTCTACTTTTTCACTGACTGCCTAAAGGTCACAGTAATCATGAGTTTCATTCTCTTAGTTTTCCTATGTCCTTCATCTTCTACATTAAGGAAACAATACTTTGTTGTGCAGCATCACATCCTAACTATGTGTGTGTGCCATTGTGTAAGAAAAACAAAACCAACTGGTCCTATTTTTGCCAAACTCAAGGAAGACTTTATTGGGGGGTAGGATTAATCATGAGGCAATTGCACACATAGCCATCCCTGTAAGAAATGATTAATAAATTAGGATTATGATGAAGCTGAGAAGCAAATGATTAATAAATGGCAAAGGTAAGGAAATAGGCCAAACCTTCCAAAAGGTAAGGGCTGAGAAAAGTAAATCTGGAACTGCTTCAAGGACTTAACCTTTCAAAAGAGCCTTGCATGACACAGAAGGTCAGAGTCACCTTGACTTCTGATCAGTATGTCACGTTTTCAACAAAGAACAGTTGTATGAATGTACATGAGGAAGAAGTGAAAGGGAGAAAAACTGAAGTGGTCCAGCCACTGTGTACAGAATTGAAAGGAACAGCAACAAAATGATCATAAGAAAGATGGTAGATGTAGTAAGGGCATGTATTTTCATGTCAGACTTTTTATTCAGTCTGAGACCAATATTCCATTTCCTTTTACAAATATCTCCTATTTAAAGTACTTGTATTTACTATTTATTATTTTATTTAATACTTAGAGGTATGTTTTGCATGCAGCTCTAGACAACTTTGGAATCACTGTTGAATGTTGATTCTATAAACAGTATATAAGACAGATGTATCCCTGCCAGCAAAGCTGTGTCTCACCGCTATGAACTAAAACACATGAGCAAATTCATGTTTGCTTGTGCTTCGATGGACCCATCCTTTGCTTCTTCAAAAAAGAAATACAAAGGCATATTACATTAAAGCATAATGTACTGGTCCCAGATAGATCATGAACATACTGAGTAAGAATTAAAAGTAACATAGCTGGCATAGAAGCAAGGACAGGAAAAGAGAGTTGCTTTTCTGGTATGTGTTGCTAAGCAGCAGAAACATACCCAAGTCTTATTAGAGAATCTGTTGGTCTACAGACAAATGTCCTGGACACTCTAGTAGATACTCAGGATTTTTAGTAAAAATACATGAGGGTCTTTTGCCCAATATACTTTTGAATACCAATATGCAGCAAAATCCATGAAGATTCTTTCTGTGTACAATTAAGTAGCAGAGGAAAAATAAAAACTCTTCTAACACTCTCAGGAATAAAAATTGCAGTCTTAACGACATTATCTGTAACAAGGTCCTTAAATTGTTCCCTATAAAAATTCCCATACCTTTAGACTCTGCTTAAACTCCATTCCCTGTGGCTAGGAACTAAGATTGCCACACAGGAGAAAATCTCTGCAGCATCATAGCACTTACAAAGAAAAAAGAAGAAAAACACTTTGATCTTCTACTTTTCAGTAAGAGAATATTTATAGTGGACAAAGTATGGAGGAGAAATAAAAATGTAGATGGATTTTATCACCATTTTGTCCCCTTGAACAGTCGTGTTACCATTCTTGATCAGTGTCTTTGTCAGAAACCTTTCACTGCATTCAACGTCTGACTCAGATCAAGAAGTGCAAAGAGAAAACTGTGAGTGGGCAATGAGGAACTGAGAGGATCCAGGACCAGAGAGGAAACAGAAGACCTGCAGCAGAAGGAGCAGGGACTGAAAGAAGAAGATGGGACAGTGCCCTAGGACACCATGCATCTTCAAAATAGTGTAGATAATTGCATAAATTAACTGAAAATACTATCACTTTCAATGCACCACTAGCAATATTTGCTATTTGTGCTGCTGTGCATGTCTTCCAGGAGAGTAAGAAATACAACCCATGTCTTTAATAACTCATGCTGGACATATGGAGAATAAAGTGAAATATGCCAAATATTTGAGGGCTAGAGCCTATATAAGCCAAGGGCTAAAGTCCAGAGAGAAGGTAGATGCCCTCCTTCTGGAAACATTCGAAGTCAGGTTGGAGTGGGTTCCGAGGAACTTGATTTAGTTGCAGATGTCCCTGCTCAGTGCAGGGGGTTTAAACTAAGTAATCCTTAATGACCTTGAAAGGTTCCTTCCAACCTAAACTATTCTGTGATTCTATGATAAACAACTTGCACTCTCATCACACTGACCTTTTTTTTTTTTTTAATTCCAGGAAAGTACTGTTCAATGTTTTTAAGAATTTTTAACTTACCAACATACTTTTTTTAGCACCATGACAAATCCCTTTGTTGCTTTTCCAAGGTCTTTTAGTATGTCAATATAATTTTTTTCAAACATTTTTGTTATCAGACTAACAGGTGGCACAGTTCTTTATTTGATTTTTCATGGAATGATTGAGTTTAATTTCTTTTACTTGCTTTTTTGCATGCAATAAAAATGTTAAAGATACAAAATATGTGCAATGTGTAATGTTATGTGTTGAAATAATATCCAGGCTTTCCTCTCAAAGAACTGTCTGCAATACTGCATATATGACTAATATTTATCATTCAGGATGCACAAACAAAAATATTTTTCTACATAGCACACCACAGAGTGATTTTTTAAAAAGTATATCTTAGTCTAACAGCTTGACAGCTGACTCTAATAAATGCCCTTATTAACAATCACTCTATGTTCAGCTGTCATCTCCCTGACAAGGTACCCCTCTAAAGACACAGAAACATGCAGAAGTGCCAAGTGTATTGGCCTTCATGAGATATAGGCTACAGAAGGTCTTTCCTAAAGAAAGATCTTTCTGCACAAGAGTCACACTACAGATGTACTGAGAACAACTCTTTGGGGTGGTGGACTTAACTGGAAGCAAGCAACCAAGCAGGAATATGAGCCTAACAGCCAGATTTGCACTATGCCATATCCAGAGATACATAAGGTAGGAAAACATGATGGTGTAGATATAGGTTTAGACAGTGGACGCTGCTAAGTGTAATTCTTTGAGACACCTGCAAATGCGACAGGTTTTTTGGAGTGGGGAGAATGGTGTAAATATTCCTTCTGACAATGTATTTGCATCTGATCTACAGCAGTGTGTGAGAAGACTTAAAACACTTCTCCATGGTGGTTCTCAAGTCAAGATGGCCCAATGGGACTCAGAGAAACAGAGCCTAATTTTTCATTCTTGTCCCTACATCTAGTACCTATAGTGTGATCATGACATAATGCAGAGCTCTGTTAGACATCACTCTCTTTACAACTCCGGAATACTTGGGATGACTTTAACAATTAAAATTTTAAAAAATTACTTCTGAGTTTTACAGCGACTGTCATTAAGAGACAGGAGAACAAATGACTTGACAGCATCCTTTGAAGGAGAATAGTGAGGCAGTTTGCTTACTGCATTACACTGAAGGACGCTTTCTCTTGACTACCACATGTTGCAATTTTGATGTGCTCAGTCTCTGTCTACTAACTGCACACCTTTCTCTGGTTTTTTGGTTTTTTGTTTTGTTTTTTTTTTTTTTTTGTTAGGGAGATTATGGCTTTTAGAACAACAACAAAAAAATCCCACAAACCAAACCAAAAGTAAAATAAAAACATTTATGCATGACATTGATTTTTTCTCCCCAATTGTATGACCATTTCATATCTTCCTCTGATTCCTCCATTCTTCTCTGACACAATCAACTGCATTGTAGTAAGGTTGCTAAGAGCCTGTATTTTGTATTCCCTAGTGTACAATCAAAGCCTGAAACCAAGAGTGTGTTGCCAGCTGCATCACTTTTTTCTTGCTGTGTGCCTGAAGCCAAGGCTGCTCTGAATGTCTGCAGTAAGCACTGAAGTAGCAGTGAGGAGAAGCAGAAACTTGAGATGGAGAACTGTCTGACTTCAGCCATGAAATGGAAGAACTTTTCAGGTTTCACATAATTAGCACAGAAACTGGTACATATATGGGAATTATAAAATACATAGGGGCTGGATATTAAGCATCTTTCCACTGGATTGAAAAGCTCAGACCTGGGCCAGGTCTGCTTGGGCCAAAATCTGTCATTATTTCGTAGTTGTTCAGTGATCTGTTCAAAGTGAATTGATAGGCTGATTTACTTTTTGGAGAAAAGTGACTCATTTGTTTAAAGAACTTTCTCTGGTAGTCTAAAAAGTGGTACCAAAGGTTGAAATAAACCAGACAACAGTTATTTTTTATTTTTTTTAAAGCTACTGGAAATTGGAGGTGTCCTTAATTTTATATATATAAATTTCAGACTATTATATTCTATTGAAATGTATTAGTACTTCATGTTATTTACCAAATTGCCTGATTTGGATACAAAATCTTTGGGATATTGAAAATAAAAGTATTGTTTTCTGTTTCTTGGCCCATCATTTTTATAGATGACTAATTTGGGGTTACATATTGCTCTCTAACAAAGAAAGCACAGTGCAGACATAGACAGGAAGCTGAGTGGGGTACCTGAGACTGGAGATTCTGAGAGTCTGGACAGGATTATGTTTCTCATATCTTCTCTAGAAAATAAGAAGCCCACTTAACAGTCTTGAGAGAAAGGCAGTTCATACTTGCCTTCTTTCACTAATAGTCTTGTGCCACAGGTTCTGGGTACCAACAGCCTGATCAGGGGGGCACTTACAAATCTCTGTTCAATGAGGACACTGGTTCAGAAAATAAAATTTAAATGGGAAAGGTTTGTATTTTTTTAGTTATCAGTCAAGAAAAGTCACACTACCTTTTTTTTCATTGTAACTTTTGTTATATTTTAAAATTTAAGTCTCTACTTTCCCTTTCTTTTCTTCCCTATTTTTTTACTGGACATAATGATCAGTTTCTGCTTCAACATACAAATAGCTTTGCACCTTTGATAAATTACAGCATTTGTCAAAAAACTGTCACTGCTTTAATGATGCCCCTGTCTTGAGACACTTCAATTCTTTTTTGCTTGTCTAGAGAAAACTTATGCTATGTTCTTGGAAGCACAGTCCTTTTACCTTTCTATACCTAAGAGAGTCTAACTAAACACTTCCAATTACAGTAATTTCAAGCTGCTCTATTCAGGCCATATGGAACCAGAATATTGTGTCTTTATATGAGCACATTGCTAATGCTTACTTGAGTACTATCCCTCCATTCCAGCAAGGCATATACTGCAATTTCCTTGCACCATGGAATATCAGGTTGCTTGTGTAACTAGAAGCCATCATATATCTTTAAGAAAATAACACCATAAAAGAACATCCACAGTTTTTCAAAAGTACCAGACCATGACTGACAATAAGTGCGGTTTTTAAGAGCTTATAGCCAGTTTTGGTCAGAAAAAACCCTACAAAACAAAATAAACCAGAAAAACCAAAACCAACCAAGATAGCCATCTGCAATAGCACCATCTGCTGATCCTTATAATTTGATAAAAATTGTCAGCCTCTGACTGAAAACCATACTGCTCATTATGGCCACGGTTTATGTACACTTACTTATAGGGAACTGCCAGTATAAATGGAAAATGTTGCAGTAAAAAGAGGCTCATTCTAGCCCGTAACAGTTTTATTTTTGTAGAATGGTAAAGAATTGGCAGGAATTCTTATTTCTTTTCATAGCAGTCTGTAAGCTTAAAAATAGGAATGACTGTCTCCTGCTTGCATTTTACCTGAAATTAAGATTAAAACTAAGGAATTTATGTAGTGAGTGATGCATGAAATTTGTCTGGAAGGGAATTTGTACCATGTAACCTATTTTCATAATGTTTTCTCTTAAAATGTAAGATACATATTATGAAAATAGAGATTAGTTCACATTTTTGTTATAATTTCATTGATTAAATTACAAAGATATTTTCAAGACTGGGTAAGCAAAGACAGAATCAGACTCAACTATAAAGCATGATAAAGAAGACAATTTTACAAATTGAAAGAAAAACAATGAGGTGAAATCTGAGTGTTACCAAACTTCATTATCAGCATCCTTTAAAACAATCAGAGAAGAATGGTGGGCTGTCTTCAGATCAATTGCATTGTTCCTCAGATGCTGATAAAATTAAGTGGAGTTACCAAAGAGAGAATGTCTACATTTCAATTAATAAAAGATAGTATAGAAAGAATTTGTAAAGCAAAATACTTCCTAAGCACAGCTCTGGATCAGCCAATATCAACCTCTTTGTTCACCAAACAGTCTTTCTTTAGGACTCTATTCAGTCCTTTGCAATAAAGGATAGAAACTAATATTCAGTTAGCATTGGATCTTCTGCCAATAGTCAGACTGCTTGTTTCTAGATTTTATCTTTTTTTTTTTTTTTTTTTTTAAATCTTAGTAAAAGAGTTCTCCTAGAAGACTTAAAACAGTTCCCAGCTTGTGTCAGGTAAGCCCCAGGATAGTTTCTTGTTTTCTTACTGAATTTTGGATTCTTGCACAGAAAAAAATATGAATGGACCTGAGTGATGCATTTCAGAAAATTATTCACCAGAAATGTATCTACCAAAATGGAGGCCTTCAAGAAGTCCTGTGTGTAAAGCTGAATTATCCAACAAGGTTTAACCAAAATGACAAAATGTGGCAGAAGTGGTGAAAAATTGTTTCAGAACTTCCAAGGGTTTCACACATTAGTAACAAAAGACAAGGAAATAAAGGATTAGATACATCAAATTAGTATCACTGATAACATCATGAACATGAAGTTCAACAAGGACAACAAGGCCCTGAACCTGGGCCAGAACAATCCCATGCACAAATACAGATTGGAGGATGTAAAACACTAGCTTTAAGCCATACACTTGCCCATGAAGTTTACTTATATTTAGACTCCAAGAGTTTCCACCCAAAACTCTTGCAGAGCCTTTAAGTTCTTTATACACTTGAAAAACATAAAGAGAAAAAGCTATGCACTTGTTTTCAAGAGATTTCTTTTAATTTAGTGATGAAATAAGCATTTTGGCAAAAGGGTTTTACAGGAATAACCAAGAACTGAGGAGAAGCATTTCACAAAGCACTGAGCAAACACCAACCCATAACTTAGTGAAATATAACCTGTTGGTTTTAAGTTAACCACAAGAGAGAGGAAAGAAGAAAGGAAGGAAGGAAAAAAAAGAAAACAAAGGAAGGAGGGGGAAAAAGGAAGGGGGGAGGTTAGAATAAGGTTAGTATAACTACCATGTTAACAGGTTTCAGGGGAAAAGGCAGGAACAACACAGAGGCTCTCTGCCCCTTTATTTATATGTCCTGTCAACTGTAGTCACCCTTCCCAGGCAGGACATCTGGTTCACTGAGCACTCACTGTCCTAGCTGAAGTGAGGGGTGCTGTAGCCAATTAGGGGCTCCAGGGGGTGTGGTGTGAGCAGGCTACCAGGTGGGATTTATTTGATTGACATGCCAGCCACATGGCTCACATGCCATGTGTGCTCCATGCACTCTGCCACCTTGGTCACAGGCCTTACAATGTGAACACGCCTGGCCTCCTTCACCATCCCCCCCACCCCTTCGCTCCCTGTCAAGGGGTTTGATTTGACCCAACAATCAAACAACCCAGTGAGATACAAACCTGTACTCTCAAAGGGAATGAATGGATGTAGAGCAGCCCGGAGAGGATGTTGCTTGACGAGAAACTCAAGATGACCTCTCAATATGCATTTGCATGCCAGAAAGCCAACTGTGTCCTGGCTGCATCAAAAGAGACATGGTCAGCAGATTAAAGCAGGTGATTCTGCCCTCACAAGCCTCACCTGGAGTGCTGTGTCCAGCTCTGGAAGGACTTATGGAAGTGGGTCCAGAAGAGGGCCACCAAGATGATCAGAGTAGGACTTGAAAACCTCTCTTATGAAGACAGGCTGAGAGAGCTGGGGCTATGCAGCATGGCAAAGGCTCTGGGGAAGCCTTAGACCAGCCTTCCTGTGTCTAAAAGGGGCCTAGAAGAAAGATGGAGAAGGAACCTTTCACAAGGGCATGCGGTGATAAGACAAGGGGGAATGGTTTTAAACTGAATGAGAGTAGGTTTAGATTAGATATTAGGAAAAAATACTTCACTGTGGTGAGGCACTGGAACAGGTTGCCCAGAGAAGTTGCGGACGCCCTATCCCTGGAAATATTTAAGGCCAGACTGGGTGGGGCTTTTGAGCAATGTGGTCTAGTGGAAGGTGTCCCTGCTTATGTCAGGAGGGTTGGAACTAGTTGACAGAATCACAGAATGACCAGTTTTGGAAGAAGCTTCAAAATAATGTAGTCCAAGTGTCAACCTGACCCAGCACCACCATATTCACCCCTAAATCATAACCCCAAGTGCCACACTCAGATGTCTCTTGGACACTTCAAGAGGTGGTGACTCCATCACCTCCCTGGACAACTCATTCCAACATTCTTCCAGTGATTTTTATTTTTTTTTAGCATCTTATCTCATCTTGTCCTTTCACTTTAGACATGGCATAAGAGATGATCATTGATTCTTATTCTTAGACAACAGACTTGTAAGAAAACCCTAGCAAAAAGCATGGATATATACTGATCCTGTGCCAAGCAGGACCCAGATATTATTTAATAAAAAGGTTTTCCTTTTTACTGAAAATTATTTGAACTCAGTTGCCATTGGCTCAGAAGTTAGGACAGCCAAATACATGCAGGGATTTTCCATGCATGAAAGTCCTGCAATTTTTAACATCCTTTCATTTCTTGGAAACCAGCTTTTATTTGCTATTAGAATATGTAGCACACTTCTAGCACTTCAGCAAAGTTTTTTTGAGACCACTAATGCAAGAGGAATGTTTCATAGACCTTGCCAAAACAACTTGAAAATAATGTGTTCCATTAAAAAATGTTGTACTGGAATTACAGCTTTTCTCAGAAACATGTAATTATCATCAAAATGTTGTAAGTCAGTATTTTATCTTATCTTTACCTTCTTCTTGAACATATTCAGGCAGAAATTTTAATGAAAATGAATGGAAGACAAACTTGAGCAGTCAGAATTTTCATCAAGATTGTAATTTGTGAGATCCATGTTCAAGTTCATGCTGTTACTATAAATAGTGTACATGCTGTCCTGTAAATATAACCTGTTTTATTTACACCCTATTCTTAATCACCAAATAATAAAACCCAATACACTACATTGTCATACAGAGTGGAACAGCTGTAGTAGTACAAGTCGAAGAGACAAACTGAAGTCTCATTCTGTAGCTAAGTAGGTTGCTCAAGTGATTCAAGTAAATCTGTAGCATCCATCTTTTTCCTCATATTTCTTTCCAAAAAGACATAAGGAAAGTTAATTTAAATGAAAATCAGAATAATGCCAATGCCACAAACAAAGCACAATTTAGTGGACAATTATTTTCCCTGCCATCTTGATTTTATACAGTACTTAGAGTAAAATAGTACTTTCATAAAACAGAGGTATGTATATGTAAATTTGATAACAAATTTTGTTCAGTTTTCTGCATTTCCCTCAACAGTTTGAAAAGATCTCTCTCTTCTTTCCTAAGTCCTCTACATAGAGTGAACCTACTGACATTCCTAGTAATTGAACACCAAAAATCCTCTGTGACTTTCCGTAAATAGTGAAGTGACCACTGTTTTAAGCAGAAAGATCCATCAAGCGAGGTTAACATGTTTCTCTGTAACTCGTGCTAGGTATGTTTTGTAGTATTTGTGCCATAGATGGATCACTTATAGGGAAAGTTATTGAAATAAGTGATTATGCATATAAGTGAAAATCCTTGTTTATCATGTCAAAAAGATACACAGACATAGAAATCCTACAAGCTCTGACATAATACACATATAATTTTACTGACACTTTTTGTTCAGTTTTCTCTATTTCTTTCAACATTACAAAAAGATTTCTTGGTCCATGTAGCTTTTCTTGCATTGCAAACACCTTCTAGAGGAAAAGAAAGAATAACTATATGAAAATTACTCACTTCATAGCTATACTTTGTGATATAGACCAGCTTAGAATAAGCCTTGATAGTTTAAAACACTTAGCTATAACACTATACTATTTACGTTGCCAGACAAACAGACAAGAATGTGTTAAACAACAGATTAGAAAACATTCTTTTGATATTACTGTCCTACTCAAAAATAAGTCTTGCCATCAGTATAAAGAAACACTTTGCTCCTTTATTCAGTGCCACTGTGTGGCTTATTTTTTTTGACACACATTTCATTTTACGTAAACTAGTTACAACACTGCCTGTAAAAGAAATCAATCTCATCAGCTCAGAGGGGGCAATTTTTTCATCTCCAGTTTGACAGGAAAGGGTACTGCAAAATGAATTACTGGAGGAAAGATGTGAGGATTACTTCTAAGTACTTGCTGACATGTTCCTCCCAGATATCTTTTGGCACAGTTTCACTAGGAAATGCCTCAAGCTTTACAGAAAAATGTGTTTACAGGGGACCAATGGTTAGTATAATAGATTTTATCAGAGCAACCTGAACCAAACCTATCCTTAGTCTCACTATATGCAATAGTTTACTCTGCCTGTAGTGCTTCATTACTAATGCAATCAGGAAAGTAAAACACTCTCACAAATGAAGATATTTAAATACAGGATTTTAATCCTGTTTTGTTTGACTGAAGCAAAGAAAGATCAGGACTGTTGGGGTGATTAAGATGTTGAGATTATGACATGGGTGATAACTAGAAATTCCAATGAGCAATTCTCACTGTGAAAAGGAGAATTACAGGGGACTTCCAAATTTCCTAAAATCCATAGTCTTCATGTGAATTACATACCACTTCCTATAATATGACTACTTTCTTTGCCCACATTGCAGTTGAAGAAGTGAGTCTTTGGTATCTTGTTATTTTGTACATGATTTCTTCCTCATTATGTGGATTGTTTCTATGACTGTATTATAAGAAAGAAAGGCAGCTTCCTTCTTTCATGTATGCATGTACACACATATGTAACTATGTGTGCATATATATTTCTTGTATTATTCATCAAAATCTCTGCATCCTATGTGTATGTGAAGTGCTCTAGTATAATAGATGAAGGCATTAGGGAAAGTTGTTAAGCTTGGTATCATTTAATAGAAATCTTTATATGTTCCATTTATATAGTTTTATCTGGTCTATTTCACTAATTCATGAAGGAGAGTTCTGTTGTTAAGGTTACTAACACAGAACATGAGAGAGAAGAAATACCCCTGAGTAAAAACCTTATTAACAGCTATTCAGTGAATTTAATTCTTTCTGGAATACTGCCACCAATTATTTTTTGGCATGCTGACTTATACAACTCACACAGTATCTTATACCAACAGTTGCCATGTGTGCACACCATCAGAATTACCCTAATTGGTTCAGAATTTCGGAAGTTTCAGCCTGACTTGACCTGAGCTTACATGGACTAAAGAAATGAGAAGGGAAAAAAAAAAAGAAAAGAAAAAAGCTTGACTTCAACATTGTAAGCAGATATACACAGTCTGTCTGTCCTCCACGAACTGCAAAGATTTTGTTTCCCTTCTTTCTCTGCCATGTTTTAAGCCTAGAGATTCCTGTTTAATATGAACACAATTTAATTTCAAAGAAATCATGACAAGTTGTTAATGATCATGTATTGAATGATCCAGGAAAATCAACATGCGTGTAGAAGGACTGAAAGGCATTTTTGTGGACTTTTAGGCATGAAGTACTTGTTTTATGTGGATGAGAAATTAATTGGATGGTTACATCCAGAGGGTAGTGGCCAACAGCTCAGAATCCCACTGGACAACGGGTTTGTACTGGAACCCATGTTATTTTAAATCTTAATTAATGATACAGATGAAGGGATTGAGCGCACCCTCAGCAAATTGCTGATGACACCAAGCTGTGTAGTGAGTTAGCCACACCTGAAGGTGTCATCCAGAGGACCTGGACAAACTCAAGAATGGGAATCTCACAAGGTATAACAAGACCAAGTACAAGGGGCTGCACCTGCATAAGGGCAACACCCAGTATCAATACAACCTGGGGGATGAAAAGATTGTGAGAAGCTCTGCGGAGAAGGACTTGGGGATGCTGGTGGATGAGAGGCTAGACATGAGCTGACAATGTGCACTCACAGCCTAGAAAGCCAGTTGTATCCTGGGCTGCATAAAAAGCAGCATGGCCATCAGATCGAGGGACGTGGCTCTGTCTCTATTCTGCTCTGATGAGAAACCACCTGGAGTATTGCATCCAGTTCTGGGATACCCAGCACAGGAAGGGCATTGACCTATTGGAGCAAGTACAGAGGAGAAACACCAAGAAGATTAGCAGGATGGAGAACCTCTCCTAAGAGGAAAGGCTTAGAGCATTGGAATTGTTCAGCCTGTAGAAGAGAAGGCTTTAGAGCACAGCCTTTCAGCACCTGAAGGAATCCTAGAAGAAAAATGAAAAGAGACTATTTGCAAGAACATGTAGTGGTAGGACAAGGGGAAATGGTTTTAAACTGAAAGAAGGTAGGTTTGGATTTGATATTAGGAAGAAATTCTTTACTGTGAGGGTGGTGAGGCACTGGAACAGGTTGCCCAGAGATGTTGTGGATGCCCTATTCCTGGGAGTGTTCAAGGCAGTTTGGGTGGGGCTTTGAGCAACTTGATCTAGTGGAACGTGTCCCATGACAGGGAGGTTGAAACTAGATGATCTTTCAGGTCCCTTCCAACCCAAACCATTCTATGATTCTATGATGAAGCACCCAAGAACCAATACTTTTATTACTCTTAGTAAAGCTAAGACCATTTTTGCTCAGGAGGTGCCACTTCTGTAATAATTCTTAGTCCAGCTCAGCAGGAGAATTTTGACTCCAGCCCAGCTCAGCAGGAGAATTTTGAGTCCAGCCAACTCTTTTCTTTTTTTCTTTTTTTTTTTTTCCTGACAATAACGAATTCCATATAGGGGAAAAGTAGTAATTTATGATTGTGGAGTGACACTGAGCAACAATCACATAGACCCCCTTTTGAACACTATAAAAGTAGAGAAGAAACTTTGGAAAATTAAGGAGTAAGAAAAGAGAGAGAGAGCTAGTTACTGTAAGCAAAAATCTCTCCCTACCTCCCCCNTTAATAATATTAGATTTGGTATTAATAGATAACCTGTGTAAGTTTTAATTTTGCCCAGGGAAAATATTTGAATCTGAAGNTCACTTTTTCTTCGCTATGGCCTGCTGCCTGCCTGCTGCCAGGGACTGAAACTCTGCCAGCCTGGAGAAAACCAAGACATGCCACATGTGTGAATCATATCTTATCCTTTTACCCTTACCATATTTTTGAGGGCCAAAATGGTGCTGACCTGGCCCTGCTCAACTTGAGACAGCCTGCAACGCTCCTTGTGAACAACGGATACACACCTCCTGGCTGCATTCTGCTAAGACAATTCTGCTAAGGAATTCTGCTAAGACAACCCTCTCCCGACCCCCACCAGCCAAAGCGATAGCATCAAAAGTGGCAGAAACAAAGTAAAAAAAGGGGCAGAAACTGCTTTTCTCCCCCTCTCCCCCCCCC
>VWZF01000653.1:55293-135648 GCA_013396755.1 Sclerurus mexicanus
TACCAGCTTGCTGAAAGGTAGGTTTTGGTGGTATCTTTTCTTTGCTTCTAAAAGTAATCTTACCTTTTCCCAGCCTTTTCTTATTTCTTCTCTTTGCATCTCTTAGCATTAATAATATTAGATTTGGTATTAATAGATAACCTGTGTAAGTTTTAATTTTGCCCAGGGAAAATATTTGAATCTGAAGTTCTTTCTTCAACATTTAAGCTGGCTGTAACACGCCTTTCAGTCTCATGAACTGTAACATCAAGTTATTAGAGGAGATGATTTTGTTTGCTGCCCCTAAGTTATGCACTACTTTGAACACTTCTCTGCTTTCTTTTTTTATTGTCTTTTCTCTGATCCTATAAATTTTCAAGTGTTTTTCTTTAAATGCTGATGGTTGTGCTAAGTATGGCCATACATATGAGAATGTATTATGTGCACATTCAGGAGTAGATGAAACATTAAGATCAACATGTCAGTTGCATAACAAAAACAAGAGACTTGTTCTATTTAATTAAGGGCAAAAAATTTTCTTTTTCATTAAGATAATTTTCAATTAATTTTATAAAATGTCATCATTAGTCTTAATGTCTCATTTCTAAAAGAATGTTTATATGAATCTTAGGTCTTAGTGTGTCAAATGATGATTTTAAACTGATGCCTTAAAATCTAGATTATATAGATTTTAGTATAACTCTTTTAGCACTTTTAGTAGCACTTCAGATAAGTACCTTTGTATTAGATTCCTGAAATGTTTAATATTTCTTGTCAAGAATTTCAATGGATGAAAACTGTAGCAAGGTAAAAAACATTTTGTCTGTAGAAGATATACACAGAAAAGAAGGCATAACAGGCACATTGCTTGATATAACCAAGTCAGAAGTCTCGAAATTGTTCCAACAAGGACAGAGATGATGAGGAAGAGAAAGACAAGATAAAGGGTCATTGAGACCTCTGACTCAAATTTGGAAGTCTTGCCGGGGTGGGGCAAAGGTGGTACTGTGGAATAGACAGTTTTGGAAGTGGGCGCAAGAGTATTAGGTAATGTTTTGAATTATTAATTATGTAACTAAATAGAAGTAAGAGGCTTTGTAACTCTGTCTGCACACCTTTGAAGAAATTAGATTCTCATTCATCCAATGTCATAAAAGTAGTGCTGCCTGCTAAAATTCACAAATTGAGTCTTAGCGGTTTTTAAGACTCTATTTTCGGCATCAAAACAGAAATATGTATCACAAATTCTCAGTTTTTGCAATCCATTTTTTCTTATGTGAATTTATTTCAACAATAAAAATGAATTTGTGTTTCTTGTTTTCCAATGTTAAATTTAAATATCTTTCCTAGGCATAAGAGTCTCTATCAAAACTAAGACTATGGAGTATTTTATGAAAACTTCAATTAACTGAAATTGTTCATTTCAATGGTCAGTAAACATAAATGACAAAATCTGTGCCTTCTCCATGCTGGATACCACAGAGTGAAGTGAAGGTTTCCAAGTAAATTGGATGCAGGTACACAATTCTTATCTAAGGTTAATTTTTTTAGAAATTTTTGTTCTATTACTTAATATGTAGAATACCATAGGTTTAAAAAAGCATACTCTTCTGAGCACTAAATGAAGAGAGGAACAATCCTTGCCCTGAAGTGCTCAGAGGTGAAGGGGCTCACAACCAAAAAGCTTTGGTTGAAAACTGAAGATATTGATGCAGTAATAGAAAAAAAATTATCTCATTCAATCAGCTGAAAGGGAAAGAATTTGAGAGAGAGTTCACTGGAGAAAAAAAAAAAAATGCTGTAAACCAATATTGTCTAAAAGAAATTTTCTACTGAAAGACACATGGACTACGCTCACTATTCTCAGTGAGAGTTGTCTGCCCATTTCAGAGGGCAGAGTTCATCTTTAGCAGCTCAGGCACAACTCCTAAGTGATGATTTGTACATTGTATAAAGTTTACATTATGCTTAGATTGACAAAAATAACAGACAAGATTCTGACCCGTCCTCCTTGGCTTTTTCCCATTATACACATTACTGAAACAGATTGTCAAGTGCTCATTATAAGGATGAGGTTATGTTTTGTGCTAGAGTATTGGGGTTAATTTCCTGAGTGAATCAGGAATGTGTAACTCACTTAAGGCATGTTCCAAAATCCCGTGAAATCAGAGGGCCCATGCAAGGAATGGTGCTCTACACCCTGTATCTATTACCAGGTAAGAAGAAAGAGGTGTAGTCTTTCAGCCCCATCATTAAAAGCAGCATCAAATGCCTTACCCACTGAGTTATTGCAAGTAGATAATATAACACATAAAGAGAACAGAAATCAGAGAACAGAAAATAATTTTGTAATAGGGAAAACAGTATTATTTTTTTTCTCTATGAGGCCCCTTATACTTGTTAACATTCAAAATAATGAAACATTTTCAAACTAAAGATAAATTTAAAATAAAGCCTTTAGGAACTGCAGTTTTGAATAAATATGAAGAGTTGAAAGCACTATTAAAATATCCACCCTCAGCTAATAATATGTTTACTTTCAGTTTCAGCAAGAGGAAAAGCTTTCTATCCTACAGACAATACTAAAATAAACAGACATCAAATATGTAAAATTTTATGTAACAGTGAATTCAGTAAAACAACTTGCTAACAATCAGGAATTTACCTTATGTTCCTAAAAAAGAACAAATAATGGTAATAATAACAAACTCTGAGAAATAGTCTCAGAGTGAGCTACCATAAGGATTCTTAGGAAAACTTGGAAGATGATTATTTGAACTGAGAACTTTAGAACTGAGTCACAAACTCAAATGCAAGGAAATATTTGTATTTCACTTCTGGATGTTTTTTATCTATGTTTGCACCAACAAAGATAAGGTTCTTAGTGAAAAAAAACATGGCTGGTTTGTTGAGCCTGTGTGTTTTCTATTTTCAAATGCCCCATCTACAAGACAGCAAATAAACAATACATGACACCTACCTTCCGTGTAGATGTGAGCCCAGCATTTTATAACAAGAAAAAATTTCTCTGGAAACTCTGTCAAACACTTTAGTCAGAACTAAAACAGACTCAAAGTTGCAAACATATTTTAAGGGAAAATAAAAGAAACTTAGAGGTACCTTCACTTTAAATAGGTAGAAATCACATACTTTTAATTTTTTTTTTTCAAAATCATATGGATCATCAGAAAAAGATTAATTTAAAAGACAGCTAATTTTTACAGTTAAAGTATTCATATTTGTGTACAGGTGCATCCATATACATATCTAGGAATATTTATGCCTGTGTCTATAGAAATTTATTCTCATTTTCTTACTTGCATTCAACATGGTAGTGAGATAAACAGCCTTGTGTATAAATGAGAATGAGAACTTCTGTTTTCCAGTGGCAGAGTGTGGATCCCTACCATGAGGTAACATTTGATATACTGGACAAACTGAAATGCACAAGGGTACACAGATGAATTCTTTTTTTAGTAAGGAAGGATCTGACCTCAGGGAAACACTTCAGGTCAAAATCCTTAGTCTACATGAAGAATGTAAAGCTCTGCTGTTTCTGTGATGCTGTTTTGCACTTGCACTCAGGGCAGGATTTATGAGAAAATGACAGAGTCCTTCAAAGGTTCTGGTTTGCTTTTTAGGTTTTTATCCTTCAGCATTCTCCCTTAAACAACGTAACACTAAAAAGACTATCCCTTCCTAATAAACAGATGAAAGACTTTTTGCATGGAATGTTTGGTTTAAAAATAAAAAAAAATTCTATTTACAAAGAACAAGTAAAAAGTTGTGAACTCCAGGAGTCTTACTCCATTTCATTATTTTACTGTAAATACTTACAAATTTTGCCATGGACAGTGGCATTCAGCTGAAGACTAGTAGTGACTTCTAGTCTATAAACCACTGTATTAGATTTGGTGATAGACCTAAAGACACTTATGTGCAAAGTCTTGTCATATCTTCTATGCTATCACATTGTGAATATAAACCTGACTTGGTACTTTCAATTTATAGTCAGTCTAAGCCTCAGGTGCTCTCAATTTGTGCTCAGCACAACCAAAATAGTGAAAGAGAAGGAAGTTATAGGGTCACAGAATGATTGGGGTTGGAAGATCTCTCTGGAGACCAACTAGTCCACTCCCCCTGCTAAAGCGGGTTGGCCTAGATCAGTTTGCACAGGTTTGCATCCAGGAAGGTTTTGAATAATTCCAGAGAAGGAAATACCACAACCTACGTTGTAAATTGTTCCAATGCTCTGTCACCTTCACAGTAAATAAGTTCTTCCTCACATTCAATGAATTTTTCTGTATTGCAGTTTGTACCTGTTTCTCCTTATTCTGTTAATGGGCACTGCTGAAAAGAGTCTGGTCCCATTCTCTGGCCACCTGCCCTTAAGATGTTTGCATGCATTGATAAGGTTCCCATTCAGTCTTCTATTCTCCATGCTAAACAGGCTGAGCTTCCTCAATTTTCTTTGTGACACACATGCTCCAGTCCCCTAATAGTCTTCATCTCCCTCTGCTGGACCTTCTCCAGAAGTTCCTTGTCTGGTGTTTTTCCTGTTTTGTTTTGTTTTCTCTGTATGTTCTTTGTTAGTTCACTGTCCTACAGTGAACCTGATGTTCATTGCTAGTTCTCATATGCTGTTGGTACTGACTCTGATACTGTTCAACATCTTTGTCAATGACATGGACAGTGGGATCGAGGACACTCTCAGCGAATTTGCTGCCACCAAGCTGTGTGGTGCAGTTGACATGCTGAAGGGAAGGGTTGCCATTCAAAGGGACCTGGACAGGCTTGAGAGATGAGCTCATGCAAAACTCATGAAGTTCAACAAAGCAAAGTTTTGGGTCAGGGCAATCCCAGGCACACCCACGGGTTTGGTGGAGAAGTGACTGAGAACAACCCTGTCAAGAAAGACTTGGGAGCAGCAGTTAACAAAAACTCAGCATGGGCCAGCAGTGTGTGCTCACAGCCCAGACAGACAAACTGAATCCTGGGCTACATCAAAAGGAGTACAGCCAGCACGTTGGAGGAGATGATTTTCCTCCTCTGATCTGTTCTTGTGAGAACCCGCCTGGCATCCTGCCACTTCTGGTGCCCCAACATAAGAAGGACATGGAACTGCTGGAACAAGTCCAGAGGAGGGCCACAACTCTCCATACAAAAATGCATTTTCTCATTCAATAATTAGTGTCATAATTCTGATATCTAGGAGCAATAACTGTCAGAGAATCATTTCCAAATTAATTTTCAGAATAATTCAGAAGGAATAATTTCTGCTGTGCAATTGTTTGTTCATGTACATTTTGGCATGTCAAGAAAATGTAACATCATAAAGACTAATAGCCAGTGTATTGTTAATTAAGACAATTTCAATAATTCTTCTTTTTTTATAGGTTAGATTTGAAGAGACTTGGAAGTATCACTAAGGCAATATTTCACAGAGGAAATGAAACCAAAACCAATTTAAAGTTCTCTGGAGTTAAACCCGTATTGACATATCTATTTATTGGCATACCAACATTATTGACTCTACAATGAAAGGCTAGGTGAGACTGCTGAGTGTAGATCTAAAATATGTTCTGGTCATCCATGCAGGTTTCATTTGAATATTCAGTATTAGTTCTGCTACTCAATTAAAAATGAGAAGAATTACTATAGTCATTGCAGAAATATGTGCAGTTTATATTACCTGCAAGATTCATTTAAATTCCTTGAAGAAATTATTTACTTTCAGTTAGACTTGAGTTGATGTACAATACTCTCTTAAATACAATAATAAAACCTCCATATTTAAATTTTTCTCAGCATATAGTAGTTGCTATTTCTAACTCTGCTTAAATATTAAGTAAGCTTGCTCCATTATACTTGAGACTGACTGACATTTTATTGATGAGGATTTTGATAGAGATTTTAGGCTTACCCCTAAAAAAGAAAGACAAAGATTAATTCACTCCCAAATTAATACAAGAGAGAAGAAACATTAATCATAAAGTTATGTGATTCATTATCAGAAAAATGTTTTCCTAGTCTCTTATTGTTAAAGTGTTTCTCATATTCTGAAGCAAAAGGGTTTTATCCTTTCCAAAATTCTCTCCTTTGTAGTTTGGATCTCACACCACTGAAGTCATAGTAAACACATGCAATCCAATTGTTGCAGGGTCAAACACTTAATCCTACTATTACACATTTGTATGTTCTTATCCATGTGAATGTTAAATCCGGTTTACAATCCTGATAAGCTCTTGGCCTCGATGGTACCTTCAGGCAATTACTACCCAAAGCTACTTGTGTGAGAATGTACTTCCTTTTATCAGTCATAAAGTTGTTGCATTTCAATTTTTCTGAATGCCTAGTACTGTGATAGAAGGTGAATACATCTGCTTTAATTTTTCTCTGCACTATACTAATTTGTCCATTTCTACCTTTTTCAGTCCTCTTTCTTAAGTAAACAGTTCAACCGTTTTCTATGGAGAGAAACCGTTTCAACCGTTTTTTATGGAGAGAAAACTCTGTCTTTCTATTGAAAGTAATGCTGAGGGAGTCTGTTCTTGGTTTAATTGATCATTAGCTATCAAGACTGCTACTTCCACATTCTTATCTTGTAGAACAGTTTTTCTTGATGGTATATTTAATTTAATTTTAAAATAAGTGTTAATTTAACTATTTTGGGAAAGATATTAAATGATTCTGATGCATGGGGAATGTTTTCCACTAGCTATGGTTCCTAAAATAGATGTGAAAAAAAATGATCTAGGAAAAACAATTCAGAGTATAGAAGCAGACAAATAAATCAGAAGAAATTGTGGACATATTTATATACTTTATATTTTTAATTGCACTGGCACTTCATTTTTCTGTAATTGCACTTTAATTGCATATATTTTTCTAAATTTAAAAAAGTAGTTAAGATGGCATTGTACTAGATGAAATAATTTCAGGCACTTACTGCAGCTGTTTTAAACAATCCATGTGTAGAATAATTTCATAGTCTTATTATATAAGGCATTTAAAAATTGCACTTGAGCAACTCTGCCTGCAATCAGCAAAGATCCTATAATATTGTTTTTTAGTCATCAAAGAAAGCAAAGCTGAAAACTGTGAACTAAAAAAGTCTATTCCTTTTGCCTTCTGGGAGGCCTTTTGAGGCTCTGAAGTTTGGAAAATCATTTGCCTTAGATGCCTCCTTTTCAATTTAGGAGACTGTTGCGATTTAACCCCAGCTGGCATCTAAGCTCCATTCAGCTCCAACTCACACACTCTTCTGGTGGGATGGGGGAGAGAATCAGAAGGGCAAAAGTGAGAAAACTCACAGGCTGAGAAAAAGGCAGTTTAGGGAAAACAAAAGCCATGCATACAAGCAGAGCAAAACAAGGAATTCATTCACTGCTTCCCATGGGCAAGCAGGTGTTCAGCCATCCCCAGGAAAGCAAGGCTCCATCACGGGTAACAAACAGTTACTTGGAAAGAGAAAGACCATCACTCTGAACATTCCCCCTCTTCCTTCCCCATACTAGCTACTAGGAAGAAAATTTTCTCTCTCACAGACAAAACCAGCACAGAGACTAACTCAAGGAATTTTGCTTACCGATATGGCTTATTACTGTGTGTTAGTTTCTGATCCATTTTCATATAGTACCTCTCTGAATATTAAGCCTTTGAAACCAAAATCTGTGCCAGGATTCTCTACATGGATAGTACTTTGGATTCGCCTATGAGAAACATCTTACAACACATTTCATGAACATGTTGGACTTCCTTTGAGTACCACTAACATATGTAATGTGTGTCACACTTGGCATTGACTACAGTCAATTTGTGGAACCCAAGACCACATTTCAGTTTAGAAGATTTCAGCCTTTGAGTTCTACATAATTGCAATGATCTAACAGGCTGCTAACACTGCAGCAATTAATATTACAATTAATATCATTTTAGTGGCCAGGCACGACATTGAAGGTGAAGATTCAAAATGTACAAGGCACTAACATACTCTGCAATTATCTTTGAAGGATTTGTTATTGAATTTTAAACTATAGGCAAATGTGGTTGTGACAGACAAACTCAAAAAGGTTGAAATCAACAAATAGCATCTCTGACTGAAATCTATTGCTGTATATCTATGGATTTTATTGTACCTTCAATTTTTAAGTTAAAACACTCAGTTAATTCATTGGGAGTTCTGCTTAAAAGCAAAAAAAAATCATTAAAGCTCTTCGGATTTGATTTTTACTTTTTTCCTGTTATGCATTTTGTTTTTAATAATACAGGGTGTGTTTAATAGTTTGTAGGCTGTTTCCTCTGGCTTTGCACACATTATTTATACAGATTTAGTACTGGTGAATCAATAAACAGTTTATAGGTCATTACTAATGAGAAGCAATTATTTGTTGTTTTAGATTTTGAGATGTTTATAGACACAGCCCATTGTAATAAAGTTTATGAAACTATTAAGTTTTTACAGCCCAGTGATGTGGACCATTAGTGACTGGCCCAAAGGTACTGGGTAAAAAAAACCCCAAACACAGACAATTACAGCTGGATAAGCATGAAAACTAGAAAGTGAACTGAGAAACATCTCTGATTCTATATATGCAAGAGTGAAATGAATTTGCCATCTTTATTCTGTTTCTGCCCATGTAAAACTCACTTTTGGCTTTGATAATGGAAAGAGATGGTAGGGCACAGAGCAAATGTTCCAAATACCTACATTTTCAAATATGAGTTATCTACACATTACCTTTTCCAAGCATAAACATAAGAAAGTAATGTGCAGTTTACTCTAGCTTAATATATAATAAATAACAGCAATACCATTTAGAACTTTTATAACACTTTTCATCTGGAAATCTCAAAGCAGCTTACACAAGGGGGGATTGTAGAGTACCTCTGCCGTCAAAGGGCCTTTAAAACTCACACATCATCCATTGACAAGTATAGAGAACACAGTCTGAATAAGATGCTCTTCCCATAGGCAAAGATTCTGCTAGATTTTGCATTAGTGGTATGTACTGAGTTTATTTCAGAAACAGTCTAAAAGAAGTAGAATTGGAGCACTAAATCTATGAAGATATGTGAAACTGAAAACCTAAAGTATCCAGACTTTCACCAGAAAGCAAAAATTGCATTCTAGGCCAGTAAAATACGTGTCACAATGCTTTTATATCAGTCACGTAGGTATCTCCCATTCACCAGGAAATGAGAATGGCACTAGGACTTAAATTATACCAGTTCTCACTGTATGTAGAAGAATCAGAGAAGAAATAAATCAACAAAATTATTAAATGTACAGGTAACCAGTTTTTATGTGGACAGTTAAAGGAAGAAGAAAGAAGTTAAAAAATATCCAGCAGAATTTTTTTACAATGGGAATTTCTAAACAAAACCCACATATAACTTTTATTGGGCAGTTATGCTGTTAAAAAAGAGCAACCCTCACCTCTACGATTGTCCTTGTTCTCCAATTTTGGTTTCTCCATCTCTTTTCTTAGCCTTTTGGACTAGAATAATTGGACAGACTGAGTTTAAAGGTAAAATACAGAAGGAAAAGAAAGGAAATTCAAAATATTTCATACTGATAATTTTTTTTCTCTCATATTATTCAAAATATTATCTGAGAATTAAAGTTTTTCACTCTTTTAAGTAAAAGTTTTCAGGAATGTCATACAGAACACATAGAGTACCTAATGTATTGTTGTGGATGCCAGTGAAGACAAATAGGAATTTGATAATTCTGACATAAATAGGTTTTGAACTTTGCACTCCTGGTGTTTTTGCCTCATGTCATGTAGTGCTCCATTTGATACCTGTGTAATTGTCTGATAACAGAAAATAGTCAGGAAAGATCGCTTGCAATTTTACTCCTGTTTCTCTTAAAAAAGAAAAAAAAATAAGCAGATACATTCTAACAACTTATGGCACATTTTTCTATAATTTTCAGTTGATCTCTCTTTTGAAATACTCCTAGACAGAGAGCAGGTTTATATATCAATGCTTCTTTGATCTCTTACATTTAATTGGGGACACCAACAAGATCTTTCATGTTTAGAGGCCAAAAATAAGTAAAAAGCAATGTTTCATGTAAAGACTGACAAATTGTCTTTTCTTCTTTTTTTTTTTTTCCTTTTCTTTTTTCCTTTTCTCTTTGTTGCCTTAAAACTGTCAACTTCTGTCTCAGAGATTTAAAAAAAATGAGACTAATGTGAAAAGCAGAACTGTCATTCCTATAGAAGAGTGACTAACCTGAATCTCTGCTACTCTTTCTGGTGGAAGCTGGCAGATGTGTTAGTTTGTATGTGCACTGAAATCACCTTATATAAGCAATACATTTTGTGGTTATGGTAAAATGAAAGTAATTCCTATTTCAAAACTGTACCTCTGTATACAATGAAATACTGTTAATGAAAATCCAGTGCTTGAAAGGCTCTGTACACCAAAGATTTTCAAAGAATCAACAGAATGGAAAGGAAAGCTTTTCCTGCACTAATCACCTGTAGAAAACTCTGTACCTTAACACCTTTCTTTGAGCTTCAGTTAAAAATGAAATCAGAAGGAAGTTTCTTACTTGAAAAAAAAATTCAAATAAATTTAATTCCATCTGATAAATTAAGATGTTAACAAACCTTTTAGGATTGCATTATCTTGTATCCTTCAGACTTATACAAATGCATAACAGATATTAAGGAGCTATTTTTTTGTTGCCTCTATTTAGATCTTGTTATTGAATCTCTAGGATGTTACACAGTGTTACATCCTAACACCAGGTGAGTAAATGAGACTATGTATAGAAAAATTAAATGAATATTTGTTATGTGCAGCCGAGGCAACCTTGTCACATATAGAGGTAATGGTGAAAAACCCCCCATAGCATATATAGCATAGTCACCTCTTTATTGTGACCTTTTTTTGCTTGTGCCACAATTCTCAGCATTTTGCTCTTACTTGAGCGATATTTTAAAAGATTGATAAAGTGAATGGCATATATTTAAAGCAAGTCATTGGTTGGCTAGGTAACTAGCAATGCCTATTTTCATTCAAGGTCCAGATATTGTTGTGCAGTCTTTTTGACTGCACTGGATTGCTCTTTTAGCATGTAAACACAAACTACAGAAATATTTTTTTAGAACAGCTTTTTAAAACAAGTTAAAGAAACACCATAAAATTATCTGTAATCTCCTCCTTTGATATGAACTTTTATTGAACAGGCAAGATGATGCCAATCTGGCAGAACAGAATTTAACTCTTGGAGCTGAGTGGTGTTGATTAAGCAATTGTTCCTGCTAAAGCAGGTTTCATGGTTAAATGGGCTATTTGAAAATTGACCTTTTTTACCTAGTAATCATGAAACCTGATTGATGGCTTTTATTTTCAACCTACCTATTGCTAATAGGCTTCTTTGTGACTGTCTATTTAGAAAGATTACATCTTTAAAACAGGTTAATTTAAAGTCACCTTATCAAACATTTTGCTATTGACTAAAATCTGTAGTCAGCCAATTATGTTTCATTTATGTGTCTGCCTACCTGCTGTCCTGTGATTGCCCATAAATTTTTTTTCTGAAACATGTGACTGCCTTTAGAAGCTTGGCAATATTTAAATATACATAATCCTGAATATCTCTTCTCCTACCTTAGATCACATGGAGTTCAGGCTGTAGGAAGCTGGTGAGATTTGATCTAATATCTAATGTAATGGGTGAGATTCTAGACTGACTAAAGTTAAAAAAATAAGTAGTTGAAACTCAGTGAGGCCAAACGTTCACTTGCAAATTCAGTTTCTAGTAAGAAAACAGACAAACCACCACTTACATCTATTTGATCTAGCATCAATGAAGTCAACTAGAAGAGCTATCACTGACTTCAAAACAGTTATGGATTTGATCCAAAAGGATTGCTTTTAACTGTCTGAAGACTCCTTCGCCTTTCAATTTCACTTCAGGCAGAATGTATGCCAAATTTAAATGGCTCAAGAAAAAAATAGTTGTCATATTTTTTGTTTGTTTGTCGTTTTGTTTGTTTTTGTGGTTTGGTTTTGTTTGGTTTTCATTTTTTGGGGTTTTTTTTTGATCGTTCAGTTTTGTTTTGTGGGGTTTTTGGTTTTGGTTTTTTTTGGGGTGTTTTTTGTTGATTGGTTGGGGATTTTTGGTGTTCTTTTTTTTGTTTTGTGGCTGGACAGAGCTCACTGAATGAATGGAAAAATGAGTGATTTCATATTATCATGTCTGCATGGCAAGCTTTCTCTAATACTTAAGTAATTCATGTGGACTGAATTATGAGAAGTGAAAGTTGTCTTCCATTTAAGGCTTAAAATGAAAAGCCATTGGGAAACATAATAACCTGTTGTTGTTCCTAAGGTTGGAAACCAGAGCTGGGAGCACTGAGATAAAAGTGAAGTATAGCTATTACATTACCGGCATGTAAAGATCATCACCTTGTATATGACAGTGGTTTGTCATTATTTAGGACAATAATAGGAGACAAGAAAAATATTTTATGAGTGTGTTGCAAATGGAAGACTTACCTATGATGAATAAAAGACAAAGAAATATTAGTTTATACTCGTTTAAAGCTTTTGATAGATTCCAAGTTCTTAGAGGAGGAGACAGCTGCCCAGCTTCTTGCATATCCTAGTACATAGGATCTTCTTGCACTACATGTCAGCTTGTCTATGGCAATGTAGTAATGCTAAGTTTCAGCAGGATGTAGGCAAATGTGAGATGCAGCCAGATGTATTTCACCCATTGTTAAGGCAAGCAGGGAAATGCAACTGTCTGAGAAAGCACTGCATCATTGCATAACAAATTAGCATAAAGTGCTACAGTCTGAATATGCAAATTTAATCACCTGAGATTGAATTTTTCTGGTTTTGGTAACAGAACTGAAATCTGATTTCTTTGAATAACTTCTTTGAGAATCTTTCAAAACTCTGACAGCAGTTCAGCAGGCTTTGGAGAACACAGTCCAGCTTGTTAAATCACAGAAGGCAGCACAGATATTTCAGAAATATTCCCCTTCATATACAATACCTACATTCTTTCACAAGCACTGATGGTTTATCACCCCAAATGGAATTAGAAAAATTCAATGTATTTTTATGTTATCAAATCAAGAATAAAAGTTACAGTATGAAACTAAATTACAATATTAGATTTTCTTATTTCCTACAAGTTTCACTTTGTTGAGAAGATTAACTTCTTTTATTATTATTATTTAAAATGTACAGCCAGGTAAAATTTGGGATTAAAACCCAGCACAATCTCCTTGGGCAAATCTTGCGTGGGTAATGAAGAGCTCTGGTGTGACTCTTACAGATCTTACTGTAGATCCAAAATTTGGAATTTTGGTCAATATCATTAGGTCTTATACTCGGTTTAAGGAAAGACTTAAAATTACAATGGCATAGGAAAGAATCCCAAACCAACAACTTCCAGCCCCCCCTGCCCCGATGAGATTCCTGAAATCCCACAGTTTTAACAGTGTCAATGTGTCTTGCCCATCTTTCAAAAAAGAAAAAAGAACATATGCAAAATAAATTAACAAGACTGAAAATGTATCCTTATTACTCACTGTAATACTACACAAAAGTAATTGTCAAAATAATTTTACATACTTTAATAAGAAAAGATTTTTATTTTAAAATTATTTTTGTAATTTATTAGATCATAATACCATTGTTCTGGTCAAACTGTTAATTGCTTCTGGAGGAAAACCAAATAATCCCAAATTAATTAATCAAACATTAGCTATTGACCCCATTTCTTGTTCTAATGTTAAAAAAAAATAGAGAAGCAAGTTCTGATATCAAAATTAATAAATAAAGTATGTTTTAGTAAAACCTAACTCATGCTTCTAAGCAGCAATGTAAAAATGGATTTGAAAAATCCAGAGTTTCTAATAGATTGAGATT
This sequence comes from Sclerurus mexicanus, assembly GCA_013396755.1. Taxonomy (NCBI): domain Eukaryota; kingdom Metazoa; phylum Chordata; class Aves; order Passeriformes; family Furnariidae; genus Sclerurus; species Sclerurus mexicanus. The sequence goes on from VWZF01000653.1 coordinate 69,178, forward strand.
ATAAAAACGAAGAATTTTTTTTTTTTTTTTTTTTTTTTTTACTACTGGGGTGATATAAACACTATATTTTACAGGATGAATTTAAAAACATTTTTCTCAATTGCTACCTTTATGGCACAATTCCTAACTATAAGTAAAGGTTATAAAATTTTAACTGTTGTTAGTGACTGCTGCCAAGAAATGATATCCAGCAATCTAAACAATTTAGAGGGCAGAGAAAGAGTGCAAGGAAAAGAAGTATATGATAGCATTTTGTCACAGAAATTGGACAGAGAGAGAAAACTATGTCTGGACAGATCGGCAAACTGGAGAGATGATGGAGAGATAATTGAGAGAAAATTAGAGATTGCATGAAAAATTTCTTGTCTATTCCCAGTGTTTAAATAAATAACTAAATAGATAAATATTCACCAAATCCTGAAAGACTAAAACCACTTGCTCTAAGCATAAAATCTTCCATATAATTTCTTTCTTCTTCAAAGAAACGTGATTGAAACAATGATTCCATTTAATGAATTGTCTCAAAATGACACGAATCAAAAAATAATTTCACTAACATTTGAATTAAAAAGAGAGCTCTAAATAACTTCAATCAATGGTACAGGTAGGCTTTAATTTTATCTCATTTTAGATGCTGTATTTTTTGTTGATGACACCATTTCACCATCTTCATCTTTAAAAGAAAACTCCATATAACTTGAGAATAACTCTGGAAAAAAAAAAGGCAAAACCAAACAAGCACACAAACAAAAAACCCCAACAACTTGCATTTTCTAATGCTCCAGCTAGTTGTTCTCAGTTTGAAAAATGGACACCTCTCACGTAAATTTTGAATTTACTTTCAAAGACTAGGGAAAGATTTTTTAATTCTGCTTGAGTCTAGTTTGTTTGTATGGTTTTTTCCTCCCCTATCTACTAGATATATATTGCAATGGTAGGTGCAATAATGAAAGAGACAACACCAGACAAAAGCTGAAATGAAGCAGGCCACATCGGGCACACTGCCAGTCTGACCTCGAAGGAAAGCTCTTACGCTTCAGGGAATTATAACTCCTAGTGTTAGGCTTTTGAGTTCTCACATTAAATAACACCTATTATTAGATCAGACATACTTTCTGGAGTATGGTTGGTCGATTTTTCCATATGTCGTTTACATCAAGTCTTCTTACGTGCTTCTGGAGTGTTAAACATAATGAAACACTCACTTTTTGGTGAAGGAATCCACATGTATCTACTGGAAATAATGTTGAAATTTTGAGCCTTTCTGCTGTAAACCCTAACAAATCAAAAAAACATTATTTTTTTTTTCCTGAGTCCCACTGGCTACTGTGCTGCTGAAGTGTGTTTAATGCAGCAGACAGAAATCACTGAATATATTAAGTACAAAAATGAGCCCGAGAGCCATCTCAAAGGCAATATCTTGATGACCTTACAAGAACCTTAGAATGAAAATTCTTTATCAGCTGTTGTTTGATTGGTAATTTATGTCTCAAGCAGCGGGCCATGACACAGTTATTATTCTAGAAACTCTGCAGGTAGAGTAGTTTCAGTTATAGTTCCTAATGTATACATATATATATATATACACACACACACATATATTTACATATTTATTCAGACTGCAAATACATTTGGTTCTAATATAGTGATAGCTGACTAGAATGAAAGGGTTCTGAGCTGTTAGCGTTCACATGCTTTCTTAAAACGTCCTGAAATTTGAGAGAAATATGGACAGGTAAACTTCTCTTTGTTTCTTCCTCATATCTACAACACACATCAGCTGACCAAAGATTAGCTCTCAGGTGGGATGGGTAGTAGAAATCTGAGTTTAGGTCATTCAGCCCTTACTATACTAATTCATGTGATTGTGATACCAAATATTTGACGACACTTCACTTTTTTACTAGAAAGTCTCTCAAGGACTTGAGAAAAGTTCATCAAAACAAACATTTGAATTTCCTGTTCATACTGCACTAACCTTTCGCATTTAGTATAATTGGAGTACAATTATAGGAAGAAATTTAACACAACTAGCCACATATTTACATTCAAATTTGGACCTAATGTACTATATGAATGTGCTTCCAATAAAAATCTGAAATGGCCTGGGGACAGGTTAGAAGAAAATCTAGGTGGATGCCATTCTGAAAGATAAGAAGTAATTAAGCCTGAAGCTATGAGAGGTATGGGTTTTGTGAGGAAAGCAGTGTGACATTTTATGATCTGAATTATGCAGATCTTATTAAATTGTCTGATTTCATTGTATAATGCATTGCATCACATGACTGTATGAATTAAAATGTATTGTTCAAATATCTCTCTATTGGAAAAGATTGTCATAATAGAATAATAATAGTGCAAGTTGCATACTTCCATGGAGTGAAACTATCACAAAGCTTAATTATACATTTGGGTTGGTGTTACTACCATCTTTATGAGTGCAGGTACCAAAAGCAACAACATTTAGAGTTTTGTCTTAGTGATGTTCACTACACGCATGCTCCCTTCTTGGTTAAATCCCATTAGTCCTTCTCTCCACTGAAGCTATTGACATGTTTAAAAGCTACATGATGCATGAGCAAAAGACCTCATGTCAATGTTTTTCATTACCTTGCTCTGTTTAGTTGGTAGTCTTTTGTGTTAGGTTAAGTTTGTGTCCATTTCTGCTCCTGATGGGTGTGATTGTTTATTGCACTATATTAAATTCACTGTGGATGACTGGGTAGCAAATGGACAAGCTATAAGCTGGAGTCATAGGATTGTTGTCAACGCTGCAGTAAGCTAGTGCTTTATCATCAGAAACCAAAGAGTGCTTAAATGATACTGGCTATAGTTATGGGCATAATTTATTGGCCTCAGATGACTACTTACTGTACAGTGCCCTGCCTTTTCTTCTCTGAATTTCTGTTTTGCTGTAGTTGGCCTTATAAAATCTCAGTTCTCTCATACAAAATCTTTATCTCTGTAATATAAGAGACGGCAAAAAAGGATATGCAGCAAAGAGGTGGAGAGGCTAATAATACATTGTGACATTGTGAAGTTTTATGTAAGGCCTTTGTGGAAAGCAATACCGAGCTCTTCAGTCAATATTGAATGAACATGCCCATCTTTTCTGACATATTTTCCCTTTTAGTGTTTTTCTAAAAGGTTTTATTTAAACAAACCATTTTATTGCATTTGCATTTCAAGTCTACACTTTGAAAGAAAATGACATGATTTTGCAAGGCATTCTTAAAACTGGTCAAGTATTCATTATTTTCATAAAGTTGACATTGTCTTTCTTTTAGGTTTTCTTTCTGCTTTTTTTTTTTTTCTGTGAAAACCCAGCAATATTTGTGGGTTTAGAATTTTCTTTCCTTAGGAAGTTAATTTTTTCTTAAAAAATTAATTCCTTCTTAATTTTTTTTTCTTTCAAAACATTAACTGTTCCTTGGGGTCACGTCAATGCCTAGGGATTAAATAGGCAAAAAGATCTTTAGAGTTAGGTACTATGAACATGATATGAACTACACAGTTCTGCCTCCGAAAACATTAGCATCTAAGAATAAAGGTGGGATAATTGTTGTCACAAATGTGTTCTGTTTCTGCTGAATTTTTTCAGTTGTTTTGTATTGGTTTGTTCTTGCTAACATACACAAGCATCAAAATTTTGCACTTATGCAAATGTCAGCTATATGAATGAGTGAGATCAAGGGACATCTTGGGACTTCATTGGTCATCATTGCTTTCACAGGTGTTCGAGATAAGCAAGACAATATAATAAAAAGAAGGCGATGAAACCTAGACCTCTTGCATTTCCATTTAAATTAATGCAGCTGGGAGTTTAGCATAGAAATAGGGGATTTTAAAGCCCAGTATAAAAGGTCTGGATAGCCTGTTCAAGTTAGTTAATGATATAGTTCTTATCAATTATTTATTCTTAAGTCGTCTTACCATACTGGTCATGAAGCAGACTGTAGTTAGATATCTTTATTCCATGGATCCCCAGAGAGTTTTGGTGAAGCAAGCAATCTTACTTTCTCTGAGAGGATGCCCAGCACTTTTTGTGGTGTAGCTGAACTGAGACCCACATAACACAACTCATACTGTATGAGGTCCTAAGCTCTCAGTCTCAGGGCATCTGTCTGCATGCACGCTGTGGAAAAAAAAAATGCTTAATTCACCCACACATCTATGTCTGCCTATCACTTACCTTGGTCTCCTCTGAGCTTATCATGTCATGAGAACAAAATGTTACTATCACTTATCTTACTATCACTTTTTATTAGTTTCTTACATCTATTCATATTTTGGTATTACGTTTTTCAGCACAGGAAATTAGCTCTTTTGGTGCTCTTTCCTTCTCCTGACCCTTGCTGTCAACAGCTGTCAAACAGAAAAGGAAAGACAAAAATGTTTTTGGCTTGGTTTAGTTTTCTGAATAATGGTATTTAATTTTTTCTTGTCCAGTTGTTTTTATTCCACACCTGTGTACAGCTTTGGCTACTGCAGCTATCATTTAACTTCAGAACAGAGGTGACCATAGCTTAGTTTGCCCCATAATTATATGCTATTGTGTTGACTTCACCAAGGATTGGTTAACGTTTTTGTTTTTTTTTTTTTCCCTCATTATAACCTTCCCTGAAATTAGAGTTTTCAGATTTCCCATTCCCTGGAGAGGGGAATCAAGAGCCTTTGTAATTTGACACAACACCATATTATCCAGGGTGTCCCAATATATAACACACATATATCCAATATATGTCTCTGAAAAAAAATTTGATAGATGTTTCCAGTTATCAGAAATTTTGAAAGGAATTACTGCAGGTAAAGAAAAACAATGCTTGAATATGCCTGGATGCTGCAAGATCAAAGTTTTAAAATTATATTTTGCATACTTAGAATAAATCATGTACTTGATCAATTATACAATTTTTCAAGATTTCTATGGAAATGGCATGTTTAAAGCTTTGCATGAAATTCTAGCCTTACCACAGTGAATAGGAGTATTCCATTAACGGTGGCAGGGAGAGATTGTAGCCATACCAACATTTATAGGCTTTCTGCCAGATAATTTCTACTATTTTCTCAGCTCTCTGGCAGAATTCTGTCATAAGACTGGTAAAGTATTGTACTAAGAATCTAAAAATGATCCTTAGCTGTGTCATGTACTTAGTGTGTGAGGTTAGAAAGGGCATGTAAGTTTTACACTCTTATTTTTTATTTTTCTCAAATATAAAATATCAATTGATTCTAATACTTGATGTTAATGGGACATCACTGTTTCTTTAGACTTTGTGTTTCCTCAAACAGAACCTCTTTATTGCTATGTATGATAATTTGGGTGTTGTTTTAATACTAATATATAGTGAAATCCCAATGGCTTTTTCAAGAATTGAAAGTTTTTATTTTCTCATTTATATAATCCTATAGAATCAAAGTTGAGTAAAAATCTGTTCTATTACCCAGAGCATTCCAAGAAGAACAAAAATAGTAATTCTACAACTAAAACCATTAGAAATATTTCATAAAAGATTACAGGGAATACTACACAATTGATTACTGCCAAAGTCTTAAACATCTATTCAAAACATTCTTTTGCCACTCTCCCTTAAGCAAACACACTGTTATAAGTCCTTAAAAACTGACTATTTGAGGGTCTTCTATTCTGTTATTGTGGCTGTTCTACTTTAAATGAACACATCATATTAAGGATTTAAACCTAAATTTCTGAAGATCCAAACAGCACCAACCAGACTAAAGCTATTGTACTTTCTCAGACAAATACCCAGATACCAATTAATCCTTTACTACAACAGTATGTTTCTTTAAAAAGCTTTTTCTTAGATGAATATTCATTCTCTGGGAAAAAAAAAGAAGTCATAGAATATCATCAAGGAGCTTTGCTGTTCAACTAATATAAATTTGCATGCAACGAGGCGATAATCTTCTGCAGAGACTGGTCTTTATGACCATAAACCTCAGATATAAAAAGTTCACATAGTGTGCTCATGACAACATTTTAATTTAGATAACCAGATGGATCTGGGAAAAATCATGGATCTTTCTAGAAGAAAGAAAGGTTGGAACAGATGTTCTTGAGAAGACCAGCTATCAAAGACAGGATGTCATTATTCTTTGATATAATTAAAGCTAAAAAGACAAAATGCAGAATTTCTCATCTTTTGCAAAAATTGCCAAGACTATAGCACGTATGAAGCTAAAGAATTTCTCAAAGTAGTTTCAGGATAAATGAAGAAGGGCTGAATATCCCCACTTCTAGGACTTCAATAATTTTGTCCTTCAGCCTTTCTTACCCAGTTGGTTGCCTGACAGCTTCGTTAGTAAAACTTCTCCTCAAAGTCTAGCAGTTTTATAAAACACACACTACATTATGTGCTAAACTCTGTCCAAAATGTTATATGTATAACATATCAAGGCATTGCAAGGAAAATCACAGAATCACAGAACGGGTAGGCTCAGAAGGGACCACAGTGGGTCACAGCTGATGAAAATCCATTTTTTGGAAAGCCAAAGCATGCTTGATTACTCCTAATTGGTTCTTCATCTTTCAGTGACATTAAATGGGCAAACATTCCTAATAAGTGCAGTGTGGGACTAGGCTTACTACAGGCAAAGACAGAAAGAAGGAAAACCATTCCTGGCTCACCAGCTCTTTGTTGACTACTAAGCTAGCCAAGGTAAATTTTAAATTTTACACATACGATGTCTAGTGAAGAGCTTTTGATTTTCTGCACATTTTCAACATCTGTCCAACATATACAGATTTCTTTGGAATCCAGGAGGCTGAGAAGGGAAATAACAGCAAGAAAAATTCATGACAGCCTTTTCTTGTTGCAGTTCTAGAGTTCAAGCACAGGACGTATATTCTGGTGTGTTCTGCTCGGAGGTTGGTGATTACATGTCCAAGATGAAAAGCTCCCCTGCATTATGAACGTTTTGGTTACAAATGAGCGTTTTTTGACATGTATTAAACTTGACACATTAACTCCTGGATGAATTACTTACAAAGGGAGCTGCTTAAGACTATTAAGATATAGACAGTGAAATCCTAGATGCTAAGTAGAGTTAACATTATTCCAAAGTGTATTTCTTTTTAAAGTGCCTGGTTTAGCTTAAGTTTCTCTCTTTAATCATGCATACTGCCCCAGGCTGCCAAAAAGGCAGCCATCAGCATTGCTTAGTGAAGGCAGCTTAGTGCTGTCAGCCATCTTATCTCCCCTGCTGCATGGGTGACAGCTTTTATCTGTGAGTATAAACATTAAAATGGAACTGTAATCCTACCTTAGACCTACACAAGATTTCCAGCTGTTTCTGAGATATGAAGAAACTCCTCCCATTACAGAAAGGAATATGTCTCTGTGCTTTTTTGTATGTATGTGTGTTTGGACAGTAAAAATCATGATGAGCAGGAATTTGGAAAAAGAAATTCTACTATAGGAACTCTTTTGGAAATAGCTAGCTAAGCCAAGGAGTCAGTTTTATAGCAATCTCAATCTAACATCTGGAATGCAATGTTAAATACATAAATATACTAATAATATGGCACCATGGCATAATGAGTTTTAAAACTTTATTCTCTTTAATGTACCTTCCCCCCTCGCCACAGCCTTTTCCTGCACAATACCACAGACAGTTTGATTAAATATGGAAATAAAAGACAGCAAAGACACTAGTATATGATGTCCTAAAAGTAAGCTTGTTTCAGCATTATTTATGAAACAGAAAGAAAACAATTGTAATAAATATTGGAAGATAATTTTACCATTTCTGCCTGTGAACTGGAAGTTCTTTTCTTCTACATCATCACTTGGATATAATAACATTTTCTAAGGCATTTTAAGATTAAATAGGCAAATCTGAAAAATATTCTTTTTTTTCCTAAAACCAGGAAAACCATGTAGAATAATTTAGAATTATATTTTCTCCTCATTCCTTTAATATCTTACTCTGTCCTCTTGTCACTGTCCCTCCTGCAGCCATGTAATTATTAGATATTTTGTGCTACAGAATTACAGTTTGGAACAACCTCCTTATATCTTTTTTACTGCAACAACACTTCTACTTTTTCTGACCATACATTATTAATTTCTTACTCTTAGATGCTTTCCTCTCCTGTTAATGGTGTATGAAGCTTAACTTTGGGAATAAAAGGAATCCTACTTGCTGAGCTGGACTTGACAGAAAAGAAGAAAAGATGGATAATACTGTGCTGTGTCTCGTTTGCTTTGAGTTTCCTCAAAACAGAGTGAATCAGACCAGGGAACTGAGAGTGTGAAGATCTCATCCATCAAGACAAAAGATTCCCATTTTCCCAGTTGACCACTGACATCCATTGAAGCTTTTGAAAGACTCCTAATTCATTCAGAGGTTCTGAATTAAACCCCAAATTGGATGCAAATGATGAAAAAGATGGTTATATGTTTAACTGAATGAGGATAAGTAGCTGTCTTAATGTCAACTCAAATGCTTGAAGTAGAGTTCTTTCCTAAATATTTATAGGAGTCCTTAAAATATTTCTGTTGGGTTATCAAAGCCATACAAAGGGTTATGATTCCCATTTATCATTAGAAATTAATTGAAACAGGGTATTGAAATCCCTCATGTACAGTTCTGAATATGCAATGCACATAATGTGGATAAGCAGAAATTAATAGGAAATGGCTGTCCCCAATGCACTGAAAGCCTTAATCTTGGCTTTCACTTATACTGAAAAGAAAGTATTTTTTAAAGATTTTTAACAATTTTAATGTTATTCCCTAGCATTAAAATGACAATGAAAAACTCAGTAACAAATTATAGAAATTTAAACTGTCACATTTTAAAATGTCAAATGTATGTTTATACAACTGATAGAGATACAGGGATAACCTCTGCTAATGTAACAAGACAGAGCACTTTTCTAATAAAAAAGTACACAGAAAAGTATTATTATGTTTAATAGAATACCTATGCTTTTTCCTTCTTTTCACTTGATAACTTTCAAGGAGCTCTGATTGTAGTTGTTTTTAAGCCTCTGTAGAAGCATTTGACATTCTTACCATGGGATTTGATCCAGAAATGTGCCCTCAAATCAAGACAAGTCTCATCAGACTGGGATTGTTACTGTCCTCCCTCACTAAAATCAATAGTTTATACCAACTAGATTAGATCAGACTAGATATATGAACTGTTCCTGGTGTCATTGCTAATTGCACAAAAGTATATGCATTAAACTAACTAAATAAAAAAACCTTTGACCATTCCCATTTGCAATATACCCTCTTGATGAAAAATACCTCAACCCACTCGATTTGCATTGAATACTTTATGTATATTAACACAGAGACTTATCAAATTATTCTAGCCCCTATTAAAATCAGAAGAAAAAATCCCTTTCCCTTTCTCTAGACCTTAGATCAAGTTCCTTACAAACAGTTCCAGTGAAAACAATGGAACTGCTCATGTCCGAATTTGGCCAGAATTTTAATAACTATTCTGATACCATCTGAATAAAAAAAAAAATACAGTGTAATTAAAAGAAAAAGATTCTATTTTTAATCAAACTTGTGGATTTTTTAATCTAAAATATTTTCTTGAGATGACTAAAATTGAACAAATTGTTAAAATAGTTCCCAACTTCCTACTGGTACTGAGTGAGGGGGAAATTTTACACTGAAGAGATAATTGGCATATTTAGCTAATCTTTTATTAATGTAATGCCGTTGTAACATACATCTTGTCTCAGAAAAGTCAGCATGGAAATTTTTATGTCATTATGCTATGGCCCCACTTTTTAATAATCCTCTGTAGGTTAAGTTTTTTGCAACAAAATTGAGATTTTTCATTTTTGTGTTTGCTGTATACTCCACAGTATTCTTCAGTGAAGAAAGAGCAAGTTCCTTTCAGTACTAAATCTTTATGCAACACATTTCTATTGTGGGAATTATGCAAAACTTTCAGTTATACATTTTAATCTAAAAATAATAATAATAATTACCTTTTATGCTTTTTATATATAACATTTTATACAAAATCGTGTTTTATGAAATGTGTAAAAAAGTATATTCTCAATCACAAAAAGTCACCAGGTGGTTTATATCATCTCAAAAAGCTATAAAGGTATCAATTATAATTCTTCAATACATTAATTTGAAAAATTTGACTCCTAAGTTTGCAATTAGTATTTCAGAATAACAGCTTTCTCCAAGAGTAGAGCAGTTCATGTTATAAGTTAATGATAGATATAGATATATATACTTGACAAACTATCACTAGACATAAAGAATAGGCAAGGATTCCTTATTTATGGAAGGACAAATAAAATTTCCTCACTCACCCAAATTTAAAGAGGATAGGAGTATGTAATGTCCTCAAGTGTACATTCCAGTGGTTTAGAAGGATTGTAAATAACCAAAAGGAAAACAGTGTTACCAGAATCCATTCCATATTTTAAATGTAGCCATCTAGGACAGAATTCAGAGAATCTTGAATGAATACTCACACTAGAAAGATATGATCAATTACATCAATACCATTGCACTTCTTCACCGATTTTTTAGTGTCTGTAATTTAAGTACTCAAATTAATTTGGAGTAAAATTCTCCAAATCTTTGAGCATCCAGAATGGACACATCAACTAGAAACAACAAATACAGTGTTCACCTTAATCATTGGTCTTAATATTTAGGTATTATGTGTATGAAATCATGTTTTTAGAATCATAGAATGCTTAAGGTTAGAGGAGACTCCCAAGCTATATAGTCCAAATCACTGCTGAAAGCAGATATTCCAAATGCATTTGCATAACTGCTGAGTAGAGGGAAAGGATCACCTTCCCATGGCCCATTTGGTACATGCCTACTAATGCAGCCTAGAATGTAGTAAGCCCTGTTTTCTGCAAGGCACATTGCTGACTCCTCTTCAGTTTGCTCTTCACCATGCTCCTTCAGTTCTCCTCTGAAAAGCTGTTTCTTAATCAGTCAATCCCCATTTTGTACTGTTGCATGAGATTATTCTGCCCTAGCTGTAGTAAACTGCCTTTGCCTTGTTCATTTTCATGAAGTCCCCATCAGCCCATCTTTCCTAGCTTGTCTAGATCACAGTAGCAGCCCTGACCTCCAGCATAATAACCATGATCCACAATTCAGTGAACTTTCTAAGAGTACATTCCATTTCATTTTACGAATGAATGACATTTCATGTAATTAATAAAGTGGTTGAACAGTTTTGGTGCCTGGATCCGTCCCTGAGGAATATCAGTAAGTGATCAGCTACCAGACATCCTTCCAAATTTCCCTTCACGTTGTAGTCCTCTTATCCTGTCCCTATCCCAACAATTTGCCTGTTATGACACCATGGCAGATGGAGTCAGGAGCCTTACTGAAGTCAAGGAAAACAATATAATTTTCTGGTGGGTTTTTTTGTTTGTTTGTTTGTGGTTTTTTTTCTTTACAAGATAGAAGGGGAAACAAATTTTAGCCAACTCTATTTGTGATCAAAAACTAGAGGTGAAGGATAACCATGTGAAAATGTATATTTTTTTAGATTGCTGACATTAAAAGACTAGCAAATAGTCAATCAGTTTATTCCTCACTAACATGAAGTCTATGTCCAACAAACATGTTACTTATCAAATATTTATAAATAAAAAAAAATTACAAAAGACATGTTAGCATGGGTGACATGCATTTTCTGTTAAGCACTTTAAACTCTTTACTTTTCTTGGCCAATTGGAAATAATTCTAGAACAGAACAAACAGATTTAAATTGGACTACTACAGTTCCCCACTTCCTACCTCTTCTTTTGTAGCAGCTCCAGCATTCATTTGGCCTTCCAATGAATCAATTCCACTTACTGAGCTTGCAGGAATCTATTCTATTTCTTTTTTGGGTTAGTTTTTTGCTGAGTTTGCAAGTGAACTGACACATCAGAGAGACAAGATAAGCAAATGCGCCAGAGCAAAGGGTACACTGACATTTATGCTTACTTAAACTCTTATGAAACTGCATCCTGAATTAGTATCCAAAATATAATGCTAGTCTAGATACTTAAAATTCTGTTTGTCTATACATTTTGTTTCTTCTTTCTATTATTACAGTAGCAGCTAGAAGTCAGTTAGAACTGCTGTGAGATATTGCTCAAATGAAAAGTTCAAGAAAAGAAATTCATCCAGATGACCATGCCAAAAGAAAGACAGAAAAATGGAAGTACAGAATCTTCTCTGAATAATGTCGGTAGCTTAACTGAAAGCAGAGCTTAGGTCTTCTTAATTCAATTTTAATGCCTGTCTACTAGACAGAAAACAGGATTATGAGTGCACTTTGCGCTCGGAGAAATCAGCTCCCTGCATATAAGTATTGGACTTGTTCTCCTCCCTGGCTGGGAAGTATCTTCTAAATACTGATGAGGTTTGACAGTTCTCAACAAAGTCAATATCAAAACTAGAAATTCACTTCCAGCTCCAATTTATTTTAATAAAACAATATCTACTGAAGCTTGGAGTGCAAACAGATAGGTCTCCCTGTACATGACCATCAGTGCAAGGCAAAGGTTAAAGCCAAGAAATAATAAAAACTCCACTATCTTACAGACAGAATTCAACTTAAAGTGGACTCTGATGAATAATATTTATTTCAACACAAAAAGCAAATGTGAGATCTTTCTAATTTGTGGTTTTGTTTTTTTTTTTCTTTCCTTTACCTAATTTGTTCTACGAATTGCTAAATCTAGGGAAATACTGTTTGAGCTTTTAAAACCCTGGCTACATAAAGTTAATGTAACATTCATTTTAATGCTGAAACATTATCTTACTACGTCTCCAAGCGGAAAGACAACCAAAAGCATTGAAATCCATGAAAATGCTCTTTATGTGGCAAGGTGTTGGATCTGGCCCCAGCCAGTCCCAGCAGCTCCAGCAGCCCCAGCGCAGGGCACGGCTGAGCCCCTCAGCCCCAGGGAAAGCCTGGGCAAGGGAGGGCAAAACGCTGCCCCGCAGCCAGGGCTGAGTGAGGGCAACCAGAGGAGAAACAGCCCTGTGAGCCCCGAGGGCAGAGTGGAAGGAGGGCAGGAGGGGAGCATAGACCCTGGCGGGGATGGCCCTGTGGCCATTTGAAAAATACTGAAAGCTAATTATTAACTACACTATGTAACATTTAAGTTTTCCAACAGATGCTATAACCTATAGTTTTTGCTCATTCTTCAAAAGGTTGAAGGTGGTTTGAGAAGCAGAAACACTAAATGATGTTAGAAATTGAGAGTTCCTGAAACTAATTTCTATTTTGTTGGTTTTACCATTCAAAACTGAATGATCAGCTATAAAGTAAATAGGACATAAAACCACTTTAATTCATTGATTGATAGGAATGTGTTTAAGCATATACTTAAGAGATTAAGCCTTCACTGCTGAATTACAGCCGTGTTGGGACTTTATGGCAATAGCAGCATCACTGATCTTTGACAGAGATACAAATTGTTAGTTACTGCCTTAGAGGAGCATGTAAGATTTTCAAGCTCATTGTAATAAAGCACTTTCTCTCATTATTTACATCCAAAATGAAAGTACATTGAATTATATGAATTCTCTGAGGTGTATATCTGTAAAGAAGATGGGCTAATCTAACCAGGTGAGCATTAAAAGTAGTTCTCCTTAACAATACCCCTCTGATTTTCCAAATCTCAGCTTGCTAATGATCTTGAACAAAGTAGAACTACATCAGGGATGCAAGAGAAAGACTGTATCCTCTTATAAACTTCTAGAGTCTTTTTCAGGAGTACACCCCTGGGCTATCAAGCCAATGGCAGTACATACATTAATTTTGAGGTGCTTAGTTTTCACAATGTATGCCTAGAAATCATTGTTATACATAGAAAAGTTCCATCTGAAAAAGGAAGATTTTGCTTTAGAAATTTGTCTTCTTCTTAGGAAAGAAGGTTGGCCTGGATGGCTTTCTGGGGGAAAGAAACATAGGGACAAGTACTAGAGAGGCCGGGATCATAGTTGTTGACTGAAGCTTGTTTGAGCTTCACCGTAATACAATGATAAATAAGTAGCAAATACTACCTGAACTTTAAAATTGAGGTTGGATATCTTTCTCAAGCATATCTTCTAATACCACAGTTTGTTTGTTATGGTGCAGGAATTAGAAAATACAGCTCTGGAGGCGGAACAATGTCCAAAGGTCAGGCTAGTTCATTTCATGGTTCTTACAGCATGTAAAATCTATGAGAGTATGAGCTTTGGAGCTGAACCTTACTTACCAAAGTATTTGTTCTCCTACATACAGAAATGAAGCTCCTTTTTGTAAAATACTTGACATATTGAAATAAAGTGCATCAGCCTTCTTTCTGAAATATTATGTATTGGATCCATTGTGAGAAAATTACCCTTTATAGCTCTGCCTTTGTACACATTGCATAAAATGCCAGGTTTTTCAAAAACTTCTCTACTCTTCTTTACTGTGATATAAGCTGCTGTTGAAAAAGATATTTTGCTACTTCATCTTTGCAGCACTGAATTTTCATGTGCATTTGATAAGATTTGAGCGGGAATGATGTTTAACACTCTAGTACTTTACAATTATTGCTCCTGAATTTGTAGTTGCATATTTTATTAGTTACTCATTTTGTTGCCCTTTGGTACTTGCAAGCTGCTAGCAACTGTTTATACTGTATTTGATTACACATTTAGACAAAACAGCACAATATAGTGTAATCAGAAATACTCAAAAAATCAACTTAGCCTTGACTTGTAAAATCATGACTGGTCTTCAAGTAGACATTCTGTAGCAGGGATGTGCATAAACAGGTCTTTTGTTTTATTCTTTCCTTCTGTAAAGAATGAGTAAACTTAAATGACAAGACAAAGCCTATGTGAATGTTCCCTGGGGGACTTTTCAGAAAACTAAAAAGAAATCTGATTAATTTCTGCTCCAGAGCATAGAGAGAGCTGCGAAGTTTCAATGCAAAGTTAGAGAAGAAGGACTAGGTGAATAGAACTGAAAAGGTTCAAGTGGAGCTCTGTTTGGAGTTTTATTTTACAAAAGATTTTTTGTCCCTTGTCAGAAGGCACAGTTTCTATAATAGTCAAAGCTCCCCATGAAGATAGTTGAGGGACTTATGTTAAAATTATATATGTTCTTTGGGACTAGGATAGAACTACTTGGTTTTGGAATCTGTTCCTTTCTCAGTCCTTACTTAGAGCTAAAGGATCAGAGCATGTGACTTTATGGTTCAATTACTGCAAAGGTCACCTGGTCACCTAGGACAGGGAAAAAAAAATACAATAGTAGTTACTCGATTTTCAAGAGATAAAAAAAAGGGCTGAACAAGCCTGGTCCATAATAATGAATCAGCAGGTGGCTACAATACTTATGGTGAAATAGACAAGTCTGAGTCTTCCACTTCCTATATCAAGACCCTCCTTACCAAGATTTTTGGTATTTTCGCTTCTGCTTAGTTAATCTCTAAAATCTTCAAAATCTCACTCTCTTCACTTTCCTGAATGGAAAAACTTTCAGGTCTTGAAAATGTACACAGAAACAGGAAACATTTCCAATGCAGCTCTAAGGACCCAAAATACAGGAAAAAGAAGTAATTTAGTGCTGGACTTGAATGCCTGAAGCTGCCATCACCTAATTCCTAACAAAAATTCAGTCTTATTCCTTGTTATTATTAGTAATTTTTGCACTTATAGTCTGAAGAAACATCTGAAGCTTTGCTTTCTTTTTCAAAGTTTATCTGAGTCTCTTTAATCTGGCTATGCATCTTTCAAAACAGATTTTTATGTTTTATTGTAATTTTATGTTTTAGAATAGATCAAAAATACAGGAAGATCAGAGTTTTCCAACACTTTATTTTCAGATTTTTGCTCTTAATCTTGGGAAACAAAGAAAACTAAGTGTAACACAGTTGTATCAATCTCTAAAAACTTTAGTGTCATTTTGAAGATCCAACACAATTTCAACCTTAGAATATTTGTTTGCTCGTTTTACAGATTCTTCAGCAAATGTTTTCACAACTCGCAGGCTACTATCAGGGCTACATGCTTCCTGCATGAGGATTGCAAAATGAAAGAAAAAGCTAACTGTTTTGAAAAGCACACTTTAAACTAACTCTTAGATCTGATGGCCACCAATGGCAATTTCTGCTACTGTTACTCAAGGTCAGATAATCACCAGAGTAAGTGGATGGCAATCTTCAAACTTGTCTCAAACACACATGTTACGTGAAATAACTATTATTTGAATTTTCACAGAATATTCAGAGTTGGAAGGGACTCACAAAGATCACTGAGTCCAACTCTTAACTAAATGGCCCATATGGGGATTGAACCCACAACCTTGGTTTTATTAGCAACATGTTCCAGTAAACTGAGCTAATCATGAGCTCCACCAAAATGAGTCCTCACTGTATGTGTTTCTCAACCTTTTAGATGAAGAAATTAAAGAGAATTTTATTTACAGTGCATTTTATATAAAAGTGTTAATGGCCTTTTCAATATCTCTCTAGCCTAGAGCTATAAATACAGGCTAAATCGAGAATCTGTAAATTTTTCTCTAAAGTTACATTGGCATAACTATGTCATCAGTGCTTCAGAGGAGACAGTGTGTACACTAGAAGAAGGAATTTCCCCCTCAGTAGTTTTACTACCTCCATGCTGTAAATATACTGTAAACTGGCAAACCTATTCTGCTAGAAAAGCAGTATTAATATAAGGGTTTTCCCCACAAAGAATGTTATCATCTGGGGTATGGTTTTTCTCACATTATATGCTGACAAAACTATACAGCAAAATTTTTGGATCAAGCTTAAGTGTTTGTCCTTGCTTTCTTGATTCATTTCCATCCATCTACCATCTTTCTGTCAGCAACTTTGCTTACCAATCTCAGTAGAAGGAGTCTAATTTAAAATCACTGAAGAACAGAAAAAAAAAAAGATCCGTAGGCATGGTAAGGCTTTGAGACAGCTGAATGCTATGAATTTCCTAATTTGTATCACCAACCACATGATTTCTCTTCATCCCGTACATTAAACCATGCACATTGGTATTTCCAGATATGTTTCCTAAACAGTATGCAATGAAAACAATAACTATCGTTCCTAAACCAGTGAAGGCCACAATTAATGTTTAAGTTAGGGAAAAATTAAAAGAGGGGAGAATTGTATATTTGCACTTCTTGCAGTAGCAACTTCTGTAACAAAAGTAAAACCACAATACTTATAGCATTTGAATGTGGCTATTGTGATTCTTAGATGGCTTACTTCAGTGAGAACACTGAAATTCAGTCTCTGCTGTATTTTCTTGACATCTGTATAAAGAAGAACAGGATTTCACTCAAAAAATCATGAAAATATTCATGTCTTTCAAGGCTCTCTCTGTCTTTATATATCTATGTATATTTTAAGTAAAAAATAAATGTAGCTAGTTTGTGTAGCAGACTGATAGTATTGTGTGATTTCCTGTGCTTATTGCAATGTTCTAGCTGCGGTACGTTGACATTTCTGTTGATGTATCCATATTTCCAGGCAGCTAACATTTCTCAGAATGGCCTACTGCATGAATTGTGAGAAGTCTGTGCAGTTCCAAACTCAAGTGTCTCTCAACTATCTTGTAATTTGTCTTTGATACAATATTGGAGTTCTCTCATTTCACGGTATTAAGCCATTTCCTCAGGCACAGGATGCCTTTTTTCAACTTGTTCCTTTGAGATCTGGGTGGCAAATTTGGGCTTAATCCACTTCCATCTTCATTGCAGTTTTACTGGAAGCAGCTGTTACCCCTTCTTTAACAGTTTGCTGGCTGTCAGGCAGCCTGAGGGACCCACCATATGACATCCGTCCCTGGTTCTAAATATACACCTGCACAATGTGTTTTCTTGGGGCAAGAGTAGAGCAAAGGGACTCTCTCTTCCTTTTTCACAAATGTGTTTTCATATCTTGAATGAAAAACTTTTATTTATTCCCTGTAGTTATACTTAACAACTTTTTATCTTTTGAATAGAAGGATTAGTTCTTTTAGTACAGTCTGAAAATGTAGGACAGCTTCATTCCCTGTTTTACTAGACATAAACATCAACACTGCAAAATGTGAATGTGTTACCACTTAAATCTCATTTCAGCTTCATACAGAACATTTAGGCAAGTTTTGGTTAAAAGAATGAGAAACCCTGTGGACATAAGCCATGAGAATTGACCTAACTATCATATTATCAGAAGTAGGCTCAGAAAAGCCAGTGTGTAAGATGGCAATGTTTTTGCAGAACAGGATATAACAGTAAGATTAAGCATGAGAGTGAACATGTCAGCCATAAATATGAAAATGTCAAAAAGTGAAAGAAAATTCTCTAGTACAATAGGAACAAAAAAAAGACAGCAACAATACAGAAACCTGTTATTACATTTTTAGTTTCCTGGACTGTATGACAGACTGATGGGTTATAGTAATGGAATCAAGAGTGAAGGCTAGAGAACAACCCTCCATTAAAAAAAAAAAAAAAAGAAAAAACCAACCCCAAACAAACAAAAAAACCCTCCAAAACCAAAAAAAACCAACAAAAACAAAGCAAAACAAAAAAAGGAAGTAAATTCTAGAATAATATTACTTGTCAGAGAAAAGTCAATTCTGAATAGATGCAATACATACTACTACTCGCTAAGTTGAACAGTGAGTTTATATTTATTTTGTACAAGGTTGACTCAGTCTTTAAAGACATACTCTCAAGTCCATACAGTGCAAAAGCCAGACAATATTTTAAAGAGGGTGGAAAAAAGTATTCCAATTTACTCAACACCTTAATGAAATAAACAATAGCTATATCAAATTAGGTCACTCTATAGTAGCTTATCAATAATGTTCTTTAGTGCTGTTATTGGGAAAATGCATACTTATAAAATGCTGATATTAGATATTGGAGATGGAACTGACCAAAATTATGAATCAGAAGTTTATCTTCTTTATTCCTGTATTTTCAGTTGTGACATGCAGACAAAATAGAGCCTATACATTTAGATTTTATTTTAGATTTTTTCAAACAAATTTATTTTATTATTAGAAGCAAGAATTTGTTTGTGCAGATAATAGTAAATATTAATTTGACTCTTGTAAGCTTACTTTTGGCAAGTATTTCCACAAGCTATCCCGGTTAGTTCTTAAGATTGCATATCAGTAGCAAAGCTCTCAAAATGCTGCCAATATCTGCTATTTATAAGATTGCAGGGGGAAAGAGTTCATATAATTAACTGCAAATCTCCTTCACACTGTTCCTTTTGTTTACAAAGGTTGTAATCCAGTGAGTGAACAACAGCAAGAGCATATGGCTTAGAGAACACCATAAAAGTAGTCAAAAATAAAGGTGAAGCAAATAATTGTGAGCTGCTTGAAAAAGATATATTGAGCTGTAGTATAGGTTAGGCCCGATTATGCAGAAGTATAGATCTCTTGTTCTATTTTCAAGACCAGGTTGAGATATTTACATAGCGTAAGTGGTGTCAGAGATCTGTAAAAATAGCTCAGAGCATACATTTATTCCTGCTTAAGCTGCAAACACCTTCATCCACACTGCTTATTTTCAAGAGCCAGGTAGAAGTCCACTATGATTTTTATGATCCTGAAGGCACAGATCAGGTATTGCCCTCCTTTTGAAAGCTGATCAAGTACATGCTACATAATGCAAATAAGAAGTGAAAAAAAAAAAGTAAAAATTAACACACACAAGTCTATCTATTTGGTATTTAAAGCAGCTAAACCCCAAATAACCCACCCCCCTCAAAATAACATAAAACCAAACCAAAAGAGCCTAAAAGGATTGTTTTAGTCTACAAACAGCTCTAATTGAATGGAAAAAATGGCCAGCCTAAACAGCTGTTGCTGCACTGGGCAATTCACAGTGACCCTCAAGATACATTGTTCTGCAGGTGTTTTGCCTCGGAGGAATGATGTTGGACACCTTTTGATGGGAAAAAAAAATGTTTGAACGCAGAAAATATTTTCACATATTCTTAGAAGTCCAGCTAAGTCATATCCAGAAAAATCTGTTTCACTGAGCAACATGCTTTCAAGAATATTGAGGAATTCCCTGTCCTTAGCATCTGTTTCTCTAAAGAGTACATGATTTGTAGAAGATTTGAAACCTTTAACTTCATCTCCAAAGTTGGACCTATTTAAGATAAATTCAAGTGGGTAACAAAACCCAAAATCATCAGCTATCTGTAGACATTCTTAAAATGGAGCCCAGCACAGAAATGAGTGGAAGTACAAATGCATGTTGTCAAAGCAGTTCAGGCCCAGAGTCAGATTTCCGAATGAAAAAGTCAAAGGAGTAGAGCTCAGAGTAGGAGGAGTCACACTAATAATTTGGATTTGTGAACCTAGACGGTTGGGCTGAGGCTGTGGTCTGGAATTTTTCTACAGTTTAGTTTATCTTTTCATTTGGCCTGACTGCTAGCAAAAATAGGAACACACAGCTAAATTAATTGCCATTTTCTTGTTTGCCAATACTGCTAGCTTTAATAATCTAGTCTATTTTCAAGACCTACCAAAAATATATTCATGTACTTTTTATCTCTTTACACCAGTCTAAGACTTTCAGTCAATTTGCCCTACCATACGTCAGATACATAGCTACACTATTTATTGATTCCTCACTTCCACCCACAAATGGCCTATAAAACCTCTCAAAACAAAGTGTATGATTTACAAGGCAATCTCAGCAAGAAACAGCAAATGGTCTCATACATTCAAATGCCTCTGTAAGATAAGTGAATACATTGGGCAAAATATAAGTTGTTCTGTATGAGCCTGAAGCGTATACTTCAAGCATTTTTTTAACTATGGAGGTCATCGGGTGACCTAGTCTCAGACCGAAAAATTAATTTTGTCAGGGACCAAAATTAGGGTAATGAGTGTTTCTTACTTCCCCATAAAAATAATGCATGTGAATATGTGATTGGTAAGTTTAGTTTTGTCTCAGGTATGGTCCACTTCCTGCAAAAGTCATCGTGCTCTAAATTCAAGGCGCCAAGTTACTTGGAACATGCTCCACTGTGTGTAGCATAGAATAGAAATGTTTAAAAGGTGCTGTTTTGAACAGTGATTCAATTCCTATACATTTTGAGACAGGTTAGTGTAGTCACAAGTTGACATGCAGTGTAAGAACTAAAAGTATTAGCTTTCTGTTAAGACCATGGATAGGTGGCAACAACGAGTATGAAGTGAGAAGTCTTCAGGAGTTTGGCAGTAGTATACCAAAGGAAAATTTTACATTGTGATACTCTTCTTGGCCTGATATTACTTTCATAGTCAGCCTATGGCTCTATACGAAACTAGGGAAAAATTATACTAAAGACTATGTACATTTTTTACTCCTTGTCAAAATTTATCCTATTTTTTTCTATAAAATGAAAAAATAAGTGAGATTTGCTGAATTGTATTCAATATGTAGTACGCCCTGCATAGTCACATCTAACATGACATCAGGCATTTGAGTTTTATAAGAAAACGCTCAATGATGCTGGCATCTAATAAAGGCCTTGTGCTGGTTTTGGCTGGGTTAATTTTCTTAGCAGCTAGTATTGGGCTATGTCTTGGATTTGTGTTGGGAATAGTGTTGATAATATATGTTTTAGTTATTGCTGAGCAGTACTTACACAAAGTCAAGGCCTTTTACTGCTCCTCACACCACCCCACCAGCAAGGAGGCAAGGTACAGAAGGAGTTAGGAGGGGACACATCTGGGATATCTGACACCCAAAGGATATTCCAGACCTTGTGTCATCATGCTCAGCATATAAATCTGGGGAGAAAGAAGGAAAAAAGGGATATTCAGAGTGATGACATTTGTCTGCTCAAGTCTCTGTTGGGCATGATGAAGCCCTGCTTTTCTGGGAGTAGCTCAACACCTGCTTGCCCATGGGAAGTGATAAATAAATTCCTTGTTTTGGTTTTTTGTGTGTGTAGCTTTTGCTATCCCTATTAAACTGTCTTTATATTGACCCATGAGTTCTCTCACTTTTATCCTTCCAATTCACTCCCCCATCTGATCAGGTGAGGAGTGAGTGAGAGGATGCATGGGGCTTAGTTGGCAGGCCTATTGTTTACAGATGATAAGATGTGTAGGTTTCTGTCACTAGAGTGGGCCTGTAGTTTCTTTTAAAAAAAACTATGTCTAAAAATATTTCAGTGTTAAATCTCTAAAAAGATATTTAACAACAAACTATAGTGGAATTCTAATTAACACAATGCAGCTTATTAGTGCTCCTAAGAATCAGGATATTAAATAAGTCAGGCTAGGTGTGTAAATAATGTACTTGCTAACAAGAAGTTTATTTGGTCCTAAGAATAATTAGTTTAAAGTAGTGGAACAATGCCAAAAAGGTGAAGATATACTTCAGAGGAAGTATAATGAAAAATAATGTGAAATATATGAAGAAAATAGACATATTAATGCATCATTAAAATTTCATTGCAGTAGATAAAGCATGTTAAACATCAAGCTATAAATATGTAAAGTTATATAGCTTAATTTTACCCCAGGGAGTGGAGAATATTTTCAGATTTTAATTCCTAATCAGCAAATATGTTTGGGGTTTTTTTAATGTCCGGTTTAATCCTGAATGATACCATTCAGGAATCTGGGGCAATTCAGTGATGCCTATGACACCCCAATGATTAAATGTGCTGTATAGACAAATGCATGCTATATTCATTTTTTATATCCTGTGGGCAGAATTTAACACTTCTTTCCTTTAACTTTCAACACTAAATAACAAAATAAATAAACCAGCTGTATACAGGGTTACATGGGGATGAAGAGAGTTACAATTCCATTTACTTTCTTATTTTGGGGGATATAAAGGGATAAAAATCAAAGGAAACCTCTCAACACTGATATTATCGGACAAGGAAATTTTTTTTGAGAGATTACAAATTATTTATAGATATCAGCAACAAGTAAAATTTCAGGGAGCCTTTAACATTAATCAACTGTCTTAAAACTTTTTGGAAGCACAAAAAATATATGATTTTAACCAGTTATTCTCTCTTGCTGAGTCCATTGTTTACTCACTGTTCTATATGTTCACCACTTTGAATTAAACACCTTTTCACACCATTTGCTGTGCAGATGGCAAAATACTCTGTGAATGACAGCTGAAACCCCAGGAGCTCTGAGCAGTGCACTGGAAATATATCACAATAAGCAGATACCTATTATCTACTCTTGACTTGGTTGTAATCTCCTCATCCAAATCCTTGTTTTTCTGCTCTTCCCTTCGACTTTTCTCTCAGAATACTCTACCTCTGCACCTTTTTTAGACGGCTTTGGAGAGCAGTTCTCTGTCAAAGTCTAAAACACCCTCCATAAGGTTCAAGTTTGACAATTTGCACCTCCTGCTGCCTGGCAGCCAACAGTGGATATCATCTTTTTTGTGCTCTCAGCTGTGAATATGTTTGTCAGTGGTGTGAGAGAAAAAGATCCTTGAAACAGCTGTAAAGCAAGTCCTGTGGTGCTCCCCATGCCCCTGGGCCATCCAGATTCTGCCGACTGCTGCTTTGGAAGATGGGTACAGGAGCAGGGACATCAAATCACCTCTCCATGTATCCTCCTGATCCTGTGGTTTTCACACCTCCTTTACGGCTGCACTCATTGCTTTCTCAGCTTTCATATCTTGCTTTCAGCTTAAACCCTTGTACCAGGTTTTCAAATGGTCATTTCCAAGCCAAATCTCAAGAATGGTAGTCTATCACCCTGCTCCTTCTCCCCATAATCCACCTTTGACAGTTAACCATATTCTTCTCCATGAGATATTCTGTGTTACATTGACTTCCAAGTCTGTGCCCTTTCCTGTATCTTCTCCTAGCTTTTTAGTCACTTGTTACTTAGTGTGCCTTTTAAAGGTCTTTTTCTTTTTCAGATTCCTATATTTCCTAGAGTTCAGTCACAACTCTTTATTCTCTATGCTTTCATAGATTAACTTCATTCATAGATGTAGATTTATCTTTGAATATTTTGCAGGCCATGTACTGTTTTAATTCCATATTCCTAAAGTATATCTTAAATTCTTAGCTTGTCTCTCTAACATAAATGACTATCACTTCAGCTTTTCTTCTTTCTCCCAACCCATATGCCAACCCGCCCCTCACTTCACACTTCAATACTTACTTTGGCATCATCAGATTCTGACATATCATCCACAAATCAAGGTTCTGTTAAATATGTACAGATTTTCTGTATACAGTTTTCAACTTTAGCTTTTGATAAAATGGCAGTTTGCCATCTCCTTGCAATGCTTTTCGCAGGTATAAGAACAGAACAATTTTCAACTACTGTCCTTCAGAATGACACTTAAGGAATTTCATCCCAGCTTCCCTTTTGCCCATATCTCTTCTGGTTATGTCTTTTCCATTATATCAAACATACTACTGGTTTTTATCCCCAGAATTCTGTCTATTGATTTCTTTAATAGGAAACCTTTGACTTCTCCTTCTACATAATTATTTTCTATATCTTCTTGTTATTGGAATAGTCTGTAAACATCTGGCTTTATTATCCTTTAAATCCATCTTAAAAATCCTTCTTTTTAAAGGCATCTTGAATGAACAATGGGCTTATAAGAAAGATGCAGACAAACTTTTCAGTAGGGCCTGTTGCAATATGACAACAGATAATTGTTTTAAAAGAGAGTAGCTTCAGACTA
Organism: Sclerurus mexicanus; assembly: GCA_013396755.1. Taxonomy (NCBI): domain Eukaryota; kingdom Metazoa; phylum Chordata; class Aves; order Passeriformes; family Furnariidae; genus Sclerurus; species Sclerurus mexicanus. Next base: position 93,850 of record VWZF01000653.1, read on the forward strand.
AAAATAAGGAAGACATTTTACAACAATGGAAGAGGTGAGGGTAGTGGAACGCTGAAACAGGTTGCCCAGAGAAGTGGTAGATGCCACATTCCTGAAAACATTCAAAATCAGGTTGGAGAGGGCTCTGAGCAATTTGATCTACTTGATGATGTCCCTCCTCAGTGCAGGGGGATTTGGACTAGAGGACCTTTAAAGATTCCTTCCAATTCAAAGTATTCTATTATTCTGTAACATTAAATATTTTTACTTCTGCTATACCAAGATGACTATCTTTCTTGTGCTCTTCCAATTGGCTGTCTCACATTATTACTTCTAGTTCTATTCTATAAAATCCTTGAAGCTTGAATGGTCTTTCCATCCTATTTTGAGTCAGTATGTTCCTATTTCATGACAATATTCTTCCCCTTCATGAACTGCCTTCCAAAATTCTTCCGTTGACTGGGCCATTTCTCCAGGACAAGTCCATAAAAGATTTATCATTTTCTCAAGATTTTACTTTACTACTTAGCAAATATTTTTACAATAGAATAACATAATTTAGTATAGATTTCTGAATTAAAGGTTCAGATTTATTACATGGGTGAATTATTCTCTGGAGGCCAAAATTAAATGCATAATGAACACTCTTACATGTGAATTTCAGAACATAACTGGAAGCTGATCTTGACTTGCTGGGGAGTTCTCAGAGACAATTCATGCAAGTGACTGCTTATTGGCATAAGTGACTGTTTATGTGCACTTTATGTAGTAATGGAGTACTCTGTTGTGCAGAAGAGAATGAACTCAAATGAAATGCTAAGGGAGGGGAGAGCTGTATGAAAAGACAAAAATAGCCCACTGTATTTTTTGGTAGGCAAGAAAAAAAGACCAATTAAAAACACTAAAGAAAGAAATAAAAGATCCTATTACAGATTTTAAAAAATGAAATAGACCTGAGTCCATCTATATCCACAGATAGCTGTAATAAGTCAAACCTGGTATTGTGGAAAAATTGTATTAACTTGCACAATTGAAAAAAATGCTTGCAAAATTATTTCTATCACATTTAGAAAAATTGACACCGAAAAAATCACCTTCCAAAACACTCTTGTTTGTAGGGACTTACACTTAATAATGCATTATACCATTTTTAGAAATCTTTTTGACAGAAGTGGTATGTGATATGAGCATATTGTGCTGCACTCCCCTTCTCCAGTATGAATATAGATTCTGAGAAAATGAATCATTAAAAATTATTTAAAATGTTTGGGTTTTGTTTGCTTTTTGGATCTGAGATGAAATTATTGTCTACAAGTTGAAGCAGAAAAAAAGGTTAAAGAAGTGCAACTAACATTTGCAGTAAAATGCTAATATATATAGTAAATAGTCTGGAAAAGAAATTTAGAAGTGTAACCACAGTAATTAGCAGTGAGTTAATTTACAGCTGTTGCAGCAATAAGTTAGTGAAGTACCTGGGAGGTTGTTTTTATCAGACTTCTAGCTTAATGAGACAGATTTCCTTTTTCTTTGTAAGGCATCCATGAATCCCTGTTAGGAAGAGAGAACTGCATAATAAAACTGTATCTACTGACAGGATTCTCTTATAAATGGGGTCTGAGCAAATTCAGTCTAAGGTCTTCTTATGCTTGATGAAACAGCCTGCATCTTCTTTTCAGGAAGTTCTGCCTCCTGGTGCCTCACATTGTGTAAGGATATCATTGTCAGAATTGGTTTTGCTGTTTGTTTTAAAGAAACTAGCAGTAGGGAAATCTAACATCTTTTTTTATTTCAAGTAACCCTACTAGCTTTGCTCAGGTCTAGAAATTAATCTGAAATACTAAGCATCATTACTATCTATCCTAAAAGGAAGGAAACCCTCTTTGTTTAAGAGCCCACATCTGTCAATTCACACAATAGGTAGAACAGATTCATATTGCATACTTTCTTCCAAGACCAGCACATAGGTGTTTCCAGACATGATCTACCAACCCAAGGTACAGCTGAGGCCCAAGGACAGTCATCATTGTACTGAAACAGGGTAGGTGCCACTGAATGTGGCTTCATCCACAAAGAAAATCTAATGGGAGAGCAGATTCCTTGGGAACAGCAGCAGGCTGCGGCACCCTCATACACACTGCCAAACTGGTAAGTTGCCCCATGAGTCTCTCTCTTTGGGTCCATAACTGGAATAGCAGAGCTCAAGTAATTTATACTGTGTAGGTATGGAATTACACACTGGTCTTAAACTCCTGTTAGAATGCTAGCAACGATCTGAAAAATACTGCAAGTTTTCACGTGAGATATGCTGTTTTTCTTGCTGAAAAAAAAAAAGCCATTGTTATGTCAATAAAGAGAAATAATGTAATTTATCTGTACCTAGATGTCTACTATAGCATGACATTAATTATTTCCTGGAAGCATTTGTTTCTCTTTAATGACTATAGAAAAGGAGCCTAGGGTGAATCCAGTGTAGAAGTACAGGTAATATACTTGGATAAGTGAATCTCAGATTTGCATGGCAGTCTACTCCATGTGTTTAGCTACAGCTCACCACTTAGTCAGATTAACCATAACTCACAAACTGGTTTAGTAGTGCTTTATTTGTGTTCATTCAGCTCTCACATTTGTGGCAGTGTCAGTAAGAAAGAAGAACAAAAATACATCCTTCTTGAGCAGCCCAAGACTGAGTCATATCAAGAGGATCTATACACTGTAACTGGACACAGCCAAACCTCTTACCTAGACTCTGCACCACACAGGAATTACTTTTCAGTCCTGCCCAGCTCTACAGTGGTACGCTCTCCAGCATTTATGGTCAGATATGCAGGAAACCCACCTCTTTCATCTCTTTGGCTTGAGCCAGTGAAAGGATGCAGGTATCACATGTATGGTCTAAGTATCTAACTGGGGAGTAGAAGGGTTTTACCATTAATTTAATCATGAGTTTGATCATGAATGGCAGTAAGTTTATTAGCCAATGGCTCAGTGTTTAACAGCATGAACTCAAGAGCAACATCTCCGTCTGTCAGTACCTTGTATTACTGAAACGAAACAGATGGTAAAGCTAATAGAATGAAAATTAAGCTCCTCAGCCTAGGTTTACACCTAACTACATCACCTGTTACTGCCTTATGATTGGCTGCAGAGTGGGAAGAAGTGTAATATTTTATATTTGTAAAGCACCCAAACAAAAAGAATGGGATGGAATACTGCATTACTGCATTACTCAGGCCACATGAGAGGAACTGGGCAGCTGAGAAGATGTCCAACATCACTGGTGGATTCTTAGCCTCTACTGAAGCATTGGCCGTTTTTTTTTTGTCTTTCCGCTCTGAGTGTAACTATGCTGAAACAGAAAATAATACTTCTAACTCAGATAAGCCACACCTACCTGCAAAATGGAGAGGCATTTTCACCCACTCTTACAGTTTCAGCCATACCATTTTAAAATGATTGATTTTTCATCAGAGCTCAACACTAAACTTGATCACAGGCAACTTTAAAATAAAATAGATTTCTTTTTAAAGAGAATAAAGTTACACAAAACAAAACCAGAACTGTTTCTTTCCACCAATTTAATGGATTATTTAATATGTTTTACTCTGAAAAAACACCTGGAATGTCCATTATATTTTCAACTCCCAGCAGTCTGAACAGGCAAAATTTAGTTAATAATTCCTATAATAAAAGCTTAAATGCAAAGAGTTCTTATCTTTCTAATTCTTAAAAGTGTATATAGATGAAAAATTAATTGGTGCCATAGAGATAAATTATGTAAATTTGGACTGTGATATTTCTTACTTTGCAGTGGGATTAGTCTTTTCTTTATAGAAAACAAACTCAGCATTAATTTCAAGGAATTAGTAAAAGCTCTGTTTTGAAGTTCAGTGTTTGTAAAGTTTTGGAGTATTTTACCTGTAGTACAATCATATCTTCAACATTATTTGCACCACATAAAATATAAGCATAATAATGTAATATAGTTCTCAATTTATAATGATTTTTGCAATTTGTAACAGAACATGACTTTTTCATAGGTGTGGTCTAGTGTTGGGTAGTCTTGATTGTCAGAAACATCACTGAATCTAATAACTATGAAATGTGTCTGATCTTCCGTGAAAATTTGCTTTGTGGAAATTAGTTAATGCAAACCTGTATTTTGGTTTAGGGGGCATTTTAGTTTTGTTCTATATTTCTTCATGGAAAAAGATACAATTTCATCAATCTTAGTGGCTTAAAACTTATGTTTCTTGCTTGAGTTATTGATATTTCCCCACTAGTCAAGTCTCAAGATCCTTATCTCCAGACGAAAAGAAGCTTTGAAAACTGAAATGCTATGCGATCCTTATTTTGGAATGGCTAAAGTTAGGGAGCAAGAATCCCATCTGGAGTCACAATTTTTAAAAAAATGGTAGACTTGGAGCTCAATATTTTTCTAGTGTAACATCTAAATACACTCTGGACACTACAGAAGAAGGATTCTGCAGTATGGTAGGTATAATTCGGACATATTATTTCTTAAAACTCATAGAGAATATACAAAGGAATATATCCAAAATAAGTAAAACATCATTCCATATTAATCTCTTAGACTCCTACTCTCCCCTTGAGTGCTTTTTGTGTTTCAGTTAGTTTTGGAATGAAACATGAACTGTATTTTACAAAAAAAAAAAAAATCTATTCTAATGAGAAGTTAAAGTGTATTTTAGGTTGCAAATATTTTAAGGTGGTTGCAAATATTAATTTAGTTTAATTTTGTTGCTGCTTTTATCATCTGTTATGAAACAACTGAAAAAGAATTCTTTTAAGCTTTCCAGAGCAGTGGTACCTCAGAATTGCTAATTGTGCTACAGCTCTTAGGGAAACCTGCTCAGAATCGCAGCAAAAGGGTACCTATGGGCTTACCCTGCCTCCTGATGCAAAGGTCAAACCATGAGGAAGTTTCTGATAGCACTTACATTAATTGAGACTGAATCACTGTACTGTTCCAGGACTATTTTTGGCTTGCCTATATTCTTTCCTCCTTAACTGCTGTAAAACCAAGTCCCCATCCCCCCAATAATGTTTATCCTGAGTTTGTGTCTAAATCTAAGAATGAGTTGTTGCTGTGTTACCACCTTTTTATAATTTATCTTTACTTCCTCCCAGTTTGTTTATCACTGCAATCCCTTGGATGCTGCAGAAAGGAAAGAGAGTTTTTTCTTCATAGTCTTTCTGTCCTCACCTCAGTCTTCCATGGATAAGGGAAAAATTAGATTCCCTAGAGAGGCGACTGTACTCTCAAGCACTCTGTTGTCTCCCAGGAGTGGAGCAACACCACAGCAATGCAACCTGACCAAGTGCCAGAGCCCTGGGTTTTATTGTGGAGGTGAGGTCAGTGGCAAAGACCACAGCAGCCTGAACTGATTACCACCCTGGGAAAAACAACCCCCAAGAAGACAAAAAAAATCCTCCTGCAAATACAGTGATGACTTTATGTGAGTGTAAATATCAGGCTAACAGGTTGACTGTCCACGATTTAGCTTAAAAGGAAAGGAATCAAATTTCAAAGTATTTTATATGCCTTATTTAAAAGGAAAATAGGCCTCATACAGGAAAGTATTCTTGTGTTTGTTTTTTGTTTGTTTGTTTTATTATCCAATAACATTTAAATATGTACCTCTACTTGCTATTTATAGTGGCCACAGGACTAAATCTTTATGCTGTCATGTATCTTTTATGAAGTCTATGGTTATTCTGATATTTTGGGGGTTTTGACATATTCAGGAGCTCACTCTACAGTGTCTGAACAGACACTGCAAGTTCACATTGTTAAGCTTTGCTCCACATGAAGGCTAAAATATTACCTTGAAATATAGCCTGAGATTGTGATGTAATCTTGCAATCTCAAAACACAAGTGAGACTCTATGTTCAGACTCTTGCTTTAAGCTTGTCTTCAGCTGGAGGGTGGAAAATTATATTGCTGCAAATGAGAATTACTATTTCTACTGCTGTGCTACTATGGAACTGTCCTATTCAAAGTAATACTCATCATTTTGGTTGAGGTTTCTGAATGTTTTCTCCTACTCTTTAGATGAAGTTTTAGAAATTATTGTCTTTCACTTTGTGTGCACTTCTCTCTTGTTACCTGTATGTACGGTGAGAGAATGCATGACAACATAACCTGTATAGTAAGAAGAAAGCTAGGTCTAAATGGTGTAGTCTAGTAAATGAGTGGAGAATAAGAGAGCCGTCCTGAATCCTCCTAACAGTAATGTGGTTTATGCTATGCAGAAATACCAGCACAACACACAAACAGCTATAATATCTGAGCAATTTTTGGAACACAATAATTGAGAAAATACATATTTGACTCTACATATTGTTACTCAATTTTTCAACCTTTTTCCCCCAAGGAATAATCCATTCACTGTATACATATGGTTCATACCCCACTGTACTTGTATGCAGTTAATAAGGTACTGCAAAGGTGAATTCCAATGGATAAATAAACTCAGTATGCTAAAAAAAACCCAACAAAACAAAACAAAAATCAGTTACCATTGCCTCCTTTGTCTCCCTCAAAAAAATTGGAATGTACTCAATCATTATTTTATGCTGACATCTTTTCATACCAGATCTGGCATTACTGTATCAATTCAGTTCTCAAATGAGTGATGCCAATGGAAGCTGAGTCCTCTGTTTATTCCTGGGGGTCTAATCCCCCTCGAACAAGAGAACTTATGGAAAGGTATTGTTCCAAGGGACATGTTAACACAAGATAATGTGATTTATGCTCAATATCCATCATACGGGCAGCCTTTGGTCAGATATCATTGTTTGTCAAACCACAGAGTAAAACAAAGCAGAACATTTTAATCCGATACGGATATTTATTCTTTCTTTCTTTCAAGAGTAATACCACATAACACTGTCTACCACAGCTTATCAAGGAGGCAGAAGAACAAAGACTGAGAAACACCACTACTCCAGAGAAATTTCAGGAAACTTGTGTCACGTAAATATTCCATGTGCTAGAACTAAGGGTAACATAGATAGTAGACAGACCTTGCACTCTCTCTTCAAGATGGAAACAGAGGAACATCCACTGCTCTTCATCCACTGTGGAGAGAGAGAGCGTCCCTCCCTGTATGATATGTGATGTTTCACACCTGCTGACTGCTGGCTTTCTCTTGCCAACTAAGAACCTAGAAGGAGCAAAAGCTTCTTAATTTCTAAATAGGTTTATTGAAGCAAAATAAACAAAACTCAGTCAAGAATGATAGCTTTCTTGATCTCCCTCTGTCTGTCTGATACCTCTTTTGCACACAGTAATATTCTGGTGTTCCAAGGAACTTGGCTTAGAAACTTTCCAGGGATATAGTCAAGATGCTCTAACATTTCACCACTTTGCACTTACACTCCCTAGGTTAACCATGTATGTCTGATATGTAGGAGAGGTTATTTTCTTTTCAGATACCGATACTTATTGTCTCTATTTGAAGTAAGAAATTTGAATTTAATATATGTTCTATGTAAGTAGAATTATATCAATCCCATAATTTACTGTAATTACAAAATGTGAACTCAATGCTAAATATTTACAAGTTTTTTTTTTACCCTAGATTAGTAGGATAATAATTAGATAGACTTTTTCTGCATAACTGACAGATATGTTCTGTAGGATTACTGCTCACATGTTTTACTTAGCACTAAGTCTTTTCCCCAAACAATATCTTCCTTTCTGATCTGCATTGTTGCCACTGTGATTTGTCTATTCTGCAGTGGTATCCAGACTACTATGAATTTTTTCTTTCTTATTTTGTGAATGGGTCTGCATTTCCCTAAAATTCAACACCATCTGCACAAAAAACCCCCCCAAAAAAACCAGCCCCACCAAACTACTGAGACAGCCAAACAAACAAAAAACAACTCAACAAATATCTTCCTCTTTTTCTGAGTTTCACTCAGAAAGATTTTCAAATGGGTTTGGGAATAAAAAAATTAACATTGTATAAGAGGAAACAAACTTAGGGTCAGGTTGGATGGGGCTTTGAGCAACCTTGTACAGTGGAAGGTGTCTCTGACCCCTACAGGGTGGTTGGAGCTAGATGATATTTTAGGTTCCTTCCAACCTATACCATTTTATGATTCTATGAAAAGTAGGCAGTTTTGCAAATAAGTAGGACATTTTATTTCTCTATAAATCCTCACAATCAAAGCATTGCACCCTTCCACTCTTAAAACTAAAATGCCTTTGAATTTCAGAGGTCTGAAGTGCTAAAAATCCCACTGACTTCCTCATAAATAGGAAGAATATTGGTGCTTGTGAAAAATTTGGGTTCCCTTTTCAAAAGGTCATTCTTTAGTGCTGGTGTGGTTTTTCTGATTTCAAAAAGGAAAAGAAAGTAATTTTACAATGCTATTCTATTATATAAATAGTACATATGTTTTTGAACTCTGGATTTTCATATGTGCTTTGCAATTTAATTCTATTTTATTATTCTAGGGAAAACTCAGAGGAGGATGAAAGAACTGTCATAAAACTAAATTGTTCTTTGAATGTGCTGTCCAATCCTAAAATAAGCATAGTTGTTTCTTCACACTACTGCCATTTAGTGGGAAGGAGGGCACCATATTAAGAAAATGTGAATGTCTCAGTACATATACACAAACAACTGGAAAAAATCCACTTGGAGGAGGAAAACACAGTGAAAGACTGTAATGATCTTGCATTAAGGTAACAATTCTATGCAGCATATAGATCTGAACAAGGCTTCTGGGAACAGGGTAAGTCCTAGGACTTAGATAATTTTATTTCATCTTCCTATGTTGTTGCTTGTTCTTGTATTCATTAAAGGTAACATTTTAATAAAATGGGCCAGAAAATGGAAAAAAAAGTCTTTGGGACTGGACGGTTTCTTAAGTCAGGAAGAGCCCAATCCATTTCCAAAGCAAATTATTTATTGCATGTTTCATGGCAGATACTTGAAGGATATATAATATTTTTTATTATTATTATTTTTTAAATCATGTTTAGAGTAAAAACCCAAAATAATTAAAAGGGTTAATTTACCTCTCATCTGGATTTTAAAGCAGAAAAGCTGCTGTTATTGATAGTGGACTTGCATTTGTATCTGTCTGTTAGCTCCATGCAGGTGTGAATAACTCATGACCTGTTTTATTAGTAAACTGAGTTTAAAGGCATTCTTTCTGTTAGTCCTCCTGCCACAAAGTGAAACCAATCTTGTCTTGCTACAGCCTTGCTATTGGAGTTCTTCATGTTCTATTCATCTCTCTGATGAATAGGCAATATCTGATGTTCAGTAAGCAAAGTGGTAGAGAAGCACCTGTTATTGCACTCTGGTGTCCTCATAAACAGAATATGGGCTGCTTTACTTTACAAAGGGAGACCTGGATTACTTGAAGCATAGACCTTTTTTTTTTCCCATCTCTCTGATGAAAATTCAATTATCCAGGAAATTTTGCTGAGAAACCAATGTCATGAAATACAGAAACCTGCCAACAGCAACTGGGAGCTGGCCAACTGGTTGACATCCAACTGTGACAAAAAGTGAAAGCAACATGTAACTCAAATACTAGAAAAGGGCAGAGAAATTTGTTCTATCAAAGGTGACTGTTCTTCAAGGAGAACTTGTCATGAATGTTCTTCATCTTCTTGTCATGAACAATCTTTATCTTGAACATCATTACGGTTGGAAAGTTAAAGTTTATAATGGTTTTCAGACATGTCAGTCTCTTAAAAAATGTGTCAGACCACTAAATATTCATGCAACTAGAGAAAAGAATGATTAATAGAAATGCTTAAGAGTAAAAAAGTATTTCTCATTTGTGATATCCTCTATTATTACCACAGAGGAAAAAGAAATCTAGCAAAATCCAAATCCAAGCAAAATTAAATTTTCAAATGAGGTTGAGGAACCTGGACATGGCTCTTTAGTTAGCTGTCTATTCGGAGTTAAAATATATGCCTAGGAACATTTTAATATTATTTTTAGGATTGAAACAATTTTAATTTTTCATCCTGTTCTAATAATAACATGGCAATGGCACTGACATATGGCAAGATAGCAAATGGCAAAACTCTACAGGTGTAGTTTTCAGTATGTAAATGGTCTCATTTAAATGGAATTTACCTTCAGGCTTTTGAAACTACTGCCAACTGTGGAGCCATGTGGAGCTGCAGGGTTTAGATATTTTTCTGAATCCTGGGCCACTCAAAGTGTGGAACCTCAGTGCATGTCCTGTCTGATTCCATTCCAGGGCGAGGCCTGGAGTTATCCAAATTGCCTGTCTCTTGCTTCCCCCAGTCAGATTTCCATCAAAAGGCAGCCTAGAGACACAGGTTATTAGGAAGTTGGACTTGTTAGAAAGTAGGTCTAGAGGAGTCCATCATCATGCCAAGGCAACCATATGACCTGTAAATTAGTTGCAGTATAAAAGTCTCCCACCTTCACCTTAAAAAATACTTAGCAGTTGTAAAAGCAAGGAAGCTGTATTCTATACAGCAAGCTACTCCTCTCCTTTGTAAATTTGGAATAATATGAGTAAGCAGTGGAGTTCTAAACTGGTTGTTTTAAACTGGTCTGCCTAGTCCTTGCAGGCTGAACTGAAGAATCCTTCCTGGTCTTTCTTCTAGCTCAGGCATAATACTTATATGAACACTTTAGAGCTACCTATAATTCCCCAAAACACAGTATTTGCAGTTGGAAGCGTTACTTGCAACTTGGATGTAGTTTGTGACCACTGTTCTGTGGTTATTTGAGATTAGAGAAACAAAATCCCCAAGGGTATTTTCCACCAACAAGTACAGAATGTTTGCTCAAATATAACAACGACAGCCAAAGTAGTGCATGAAACTGACTCAGCCGGTTGTATTCTTACCTGCTTATTCCAAAATGTATAAAAATGCAGATACAGTGAGACACAGCACACTTGAGATTACAACAAAATGGTGTTAGATTGCAAGCAAAAAAAGTAAAGACAGGAAAGTGCAGAAGCTGGCTAACTTCTTCATTGCTGTTTTCTTGGTTTGTTTTTCATTAAGGGACATGTCTACATATGCTTCCACACTAACAAAACTATTATAATTGAATACAATCTTTTCCTAAACAAAATGGTGTCAGTACAGATAGTGGAATTGATTCTCCTATATTGCTACAACAGTTCTTCTACCGTCGTAATCAAATGCGAATAAGCTATTCCAGTAGGAATGTTTTTATACCAGTTCACCTATAACCACCCTAGAGCTGGTAGTTTATATAGCTAAAGTGGGGCAAACATCACATATAAACAAATCTTTTAAATTCCATGGGGAAAATGGTGTCTCTCCAACTTTGATATGACCAGGAATACTCAGCTGTGCAATTTTCCCATTTATTGGATAGTATTAACAATGTTTGCTTAGCTCATTGCACTTCAAGGGAGATTAATTATTGTCTATATGTTTTCAATCTTTTTAGGATGAAAAGTGCTACACAGATACTAACCACCAGAAAAGAAGCTGTAATGGAAACAAGTTACTGCTTAGCTGTGTCATGCTTTCCAGTGGAACTGGCTCTTCACAGGCCATAATCCCTTCCTGAAATCTAGAGAGTGAATGCTTTCCAGAGTTTAGGGGATTTTTAGGTCTGAGCAAAAGCAACAGTAATGCTACTCAGTGTGCAGTGAGTGAATAAAACCCCAATTTATAAAATTGTTAATTCTGTCTCTTCCAAGATGCATCAGTAATTTTGTGAAAAGACAAGCTGTACTATCCTGCCCTGTCCCAAAGAAACTCCTAGGCCTGTTCCCCCATATTACACATTCGTTACCTCACATAGGGCAGGACTTTATCTTCCCACTGAGAACCAGTAAGCGCTTCCCCTGTGACTTACAGCAATGACTATTAAGCACACAGATGTCACTGGGTTTTACACAGCAGTGCCACCAAAATAACTCAGAAATTTTACTTCATAATACTGTAAATCATCAGTTTCATTTTCCCAGGAGCTTTACAATAAGCAAGCTTAGGAACAAAAATTGCACGTGCTCCTGATCTGGCTTTGTATGTGACATTATACATGAACACCCTTCCTGCTAATAATAAAATACAAAGGATACAGATAGAAAATGCAAAAAAATAATGGTCTGTGTCAGAAAAAAAAAGCTTATAATAATATTTCTTTCCTATTTTTCTTCTTAATTTTAAAAAATAAAAGGAAAAGCAAGAGTGACAGGACGTGAGGTTTCCCACGAAAGTACATAATTAGATCACCAAAGCAACTCTAACATAAAGGAAAAAAATGCTGCTGAAGAACAGTCTACAGAAGAAGCAGCTTTGTGTTGTTTGAGTTTCTTTTGCTTCTGAGCAAATTTTTGCTGATACTTAGATTTATAGCTCACTGTTAATTATTTAAAATACACTTGTCTTCAAGAAAAGTCTATTGCTACCTGAATCTGCTCCATTTGAAAGGAGAAGTGATTTTTCAATTTATTTTTTATTATTATATTGTCTTACTAAGGAGTGCAAAAATATACAGATTTTGTTTTTTCAACATGCTTTTAGTAACCGTTCCATGTAGAAGTAATAGTCTTCATGTTTTCATTTTAATCTGCTTTTATTGGTTAGGGTCTGCTGCCAATACTTTGCTTAGGGATTTAAACACTTATTTTTAGTGTGCACACAATTTCTATTAATGCTAATTAATAAGTATTGATTGAGAAAAAGAACAACATAATTGTGTCTAATTTTAATTTTTCACAGAAATTGTTTCAGCAAGGTATCTGTTACTTTTAAAGTGATAGAAACGCATTTCCATTAAACTAAGTCAACAGCTGAAGATGTAAATATGCATTTTTTTCCTTTTTCTTCCCATATTGAATACATAAAGCCCATTAGATATTGAAATTCACAAAAATCAATGAGGTTGGACCAACCATGGCTTTCCCTGGCATCAGCTGAGGTGTGAATTGCATCTATTATACCTGAAGATATAAAGAAACCTGTAATATTCATAGTTTTGGCATTTTCTCAGAGAAGCCATACCAAAGTCCTAGAGTTTTAATTCCCTTGAATTCTGAGGCAAAATTCAACAAAGACAGGCCTGAATTTCAGCATGCTTCTTTGGAAGCTAACATGCAAAAAAGATGCACTCTGCTCATATGTGATACTACCTCGAAGTGAAAATCTGAGTCAAGCAGAAAAAGGCTTCTAGAAACAGGCAAATAAGTCAGCTCTTGTATCTGGTATTTGATAGCTTTATAGAAACAGTTAATTGTTGATTCCACTTCTTCAACGAGAGCCTGTGTTTGGACTCATCTGAGCAGTTGAGAGCAGGTGTTGCTTGTACAAAGAACTTCCTTTACTGCTCTTCTGTATGCACTGTTAAACTTAAGTGCACTGAAATGTACTAAAAATTCCAGATGTTTCTAAGAGTTTTGCCTTCATATTCCTACACAGTTTTAATTTTCTCCTATCTCTGAAAAAAAATGATTGTAAGACAATGAAATTTTACCAGAAATGGACTTTTTTAATGTTATAATTTCTTACACTACATGTATTCTGTATGTATGTATATGTATATATATATATATATATATATATATATATAATGCATAACAAAGATGTAATATTTTACACTGAGTCCAGTGGGGGAACAAGTTAAAGATCATCTACAAGTTAATTTTTAGTGCTTAGTTTAGGTTTCATTTTTTCCCTTTGCTTGTAATAAAATACAACTAATATTTTTTTTATTTTTTAAAGGACTTACCATTCTTTTTTAAACAAATGGAAACAATACTATAGTCTGAGCTGTTATATTTTGTAATACATTGGTGATGGGTATGTATCCACTTAAAATGTCACATGTTACTGGTCACATGTGCATAGATATTCTGGGCATGTCCTAAATGCTCTTTCTTAATATTTTTACATTTTTAATGACTTTTCTTATAGAAAACAAGTTTTCATGGATGGAAGAGCTTCATATTGGAATAGTCTTTTTCTCTAATATGTATTTTAGTTTGAAATCTAATTTTTTGTCAGGCAGCTTTATTTGAAAAAGTGTTAAGTGGTAAAGAAAATTGAAAATACAGGACTAGTGTATTACCAAGCTGTAACTGTTTAGAGTTGTAGACATCAGTACCAGCTTTCTGGATAGGTTGTACTACTTTTTTCTTTTTTTTCCAAACCTTAATAAAGAATCTACACAGATTTATTGTAAAACACCAGAGGTTTGGTCATGAAGCACTGTGATGGTGGGCTGATTTATCTTAAAAATGCACAGAACTCTATACAGTTGATTTTAATCACACATTTCTCGAAAACTCATTTTAGCTTCAGTGTGCTTTTTCTAGAGTAGAAATTGAAAATCTGTCTCAAACTTGTAGCAGTATGCCAGAATGCCTCAAAGTATGAACCAATGCTATAGTATCAATCCATTTTTCTCAGGTTTTCAATACTATTCTGGTTGAAATGGCTGTATACATGTACTTCACAATGCCATGAAAAGGTTTTTTTAATTAATGCACTTTAAAGAGTAGAAAAAAAAATATCTTGCTGCATGAGATAATAATATATAAATTGAACTACACAGTCATGATAGACTGTTGTTAAAAGTGAAAGTTAGTTCCCTTCCTCATCCCCCCCATTATATTCTCTGCTTTCTAGCTGTTCATTGAAGCTGTTATAGCTTTACTGAAATACAATATTATTAAACTAAAGCTTGAATGCAGTTTGGGGCTTTTTGTTTCTTTTCTCCTTTTCCATTTATACAGTGAAAAAGCATTTGGATTTCTTAAAAATACAGATGTTTAGCTTTTATGTTGTTAATGTTTTGGTTTAAAAATGTGTAAAAATAATGTAGGTGAGCAGGTTAAAAATACACTATGAGCTGAACCTCTACTGAGGAAAGTTAGACCAGTGTTACAGTCCTAGTTGGTCCTGTCTCCCCCCAGAATATCCTACAAACTACACTTTTATCTTCCCATCTGGGTAAACCAAACCAGTGGAAATAAACTAAGCAAATGGATCTATAGCTGTTCATACAATTCATGAATTTGTCCTGAATAGGTATTCCTGAACATAAAATTGCAGTGTATGCATAAGACTAAGGGGGTTTGTCTATTCATATTAGCCATAACAATATAAAAGTATGTTTTTATTCTTTGTAAATAAACCCACAGTTTTTAGCCGTGTTTGCTTCTGTACAAATATGTAAAATTACTTAAGAATATGTATTTTGATTTCTGTTTATCTTCTATATGCCAAGCTTTATTTCAGAAAATAAAACAAAAATCCGTAAAGGATATTTGAAAACAAAACACCTTTAAGATATGATTTTAAAGAAAAAGACAATTCACAAGTATTCTGTGGGTCTTAAAATTTACATTTTTAAATTAAAAGATACTGAAAGAAGATGTGGAGGAAATTGAGAATGTACTTTAGAGTCATAAAAAAGGAAAGAACAGATCTTTTGTTGTGAATCATACTTTTCACAACATAATGAAATTTCTATTCATGTTCTTGAATCCACATGTTCCAGACACTTATTCAAATATATTTTTACTCTGAATGCACAAAATTTGCTGTTCTTAATGTAGCCACTCTTAGATAATGCAATTATAAATATTTACACCATTCTGGTAACTATTTCAAGACCCAAATTTTATGAATTTTAACCTCTTCCAATTAACTGAAGAAGTTTAGCAATAGCCAATTTGACTTCTTTTTTTCCCTCCTTCTTCTCAAATGAAACCACCTGGTAGTTATTTTTTTCCCTCAATTATTTGTAAATCAGTATATGAAAGGTTTGGAAAGAAGTATGCTAATAAGAAGAGCAATATGAAAAATATTGGACTGAGGAAGAAAATAAGTTATTCAAAATAAATCTCTGTCAAAAAAACCCCTACCATATTATTAACAAAATATAGCACATTCAGCAATCATCAATAAGGAAAGACCAAATATTTACATTCTCTAGATTTCATTTTTTCACCTCTTGTAATAATTGTTTTCTTTGCCCTGTTGTTTGCTATATATTTGAAAACCAGAGTAAAAGAAAAGATAGATTCATGTCAAAGAGATGATTTCCAAAGCATCTCTTCATCTTTATGGATGAGAAAATACACAAGAGCACAGACAAGTGTATTTCTGTTAACTGAACACCTGAATAGGCTTTGTGTCTAACAGAAGACAGGTTTGTCTCCTAATTTTCTATCAAAGGACTTCCTGACTTCACACTTCTCCAATGTGTGGGTTTTTTTAATTTGTTTTGTTGTTTTTGTTTGGTTGGGAGTTTTTTCCCAATACTCTTTTTTCTTTTTTTCCTAATTAATTTCCAAAGTCTTAGTTTTGGAGAAGAGAAACAGAGAAGTAAGGAAAGCCTTCACAGTGGGCAATTGCTTATCTAACCAAGATGATCAGACAGGAAAAGAGGCACAAATAATTACAGTACTTTCAAAATGCGATAACCAAATTTTGCATAACATATAACAGTTAACACATAAGGTGCAATATAAATACAATCATGTGTGTCCAGGGCAGGGTACCAGAAACCTTCCCTTACCATTCTTTGTCCGAGGATATGAACAATTTTGCAGTCTAGTCAAAGATTATGCATAGAGAAGTATACATACCCTGCACATATGTGTGAGCTGTATATTGCTTTGCCTAAACCCTTAAAGCCTCCTACATATCTTTTGATATTTTTTGCAACAGGCATTACTTCAGTTGCCGTTTTCAGTTTCTTGCCACCTTTCTGAACACACCGGCCAGCTGTAGGCTGGACACGTGGTGGAACTAAGCTCAGATTTTTCTAAGGTAATCCCTGAATTAAGACCTCTGCTACGGCAAAGTATAAAGATGAAAACTACTGAATCGTGACAGGTTCAGGCCTAAAAACCTCTAGCTGATTTTCTTTCTCTGGTTGAAAACCATACCTGGCCCTTGAATAAACAGAGCAGCAATGACTCATCCAGCCCTGCAGGTTTCAGTGGATCCTGTCAAAACACATATTTGAAAGCATGGGCTGCATTATCTCTGTGACCAAACATATTTTCCTCTCTCCTCAAATCAAAACAGTGAGTGGGAAAATTTTAAACTTAGGAAATAAACATTGGACTTCATTTTCAATATCCCCACATATTTGCAATGGCTAATAAAAGACAGAAATTATATGTGTAGATGACTTTAGGGATACAACTATAAAAATGTCTGAAGATGGAGATGCTTAAGACCAGAAAGGAAGACAGTCTCTGAGATAACTATAGAACTTGGAAACTCATGGTTATAGGTCAAATGTTTACACCTCTCGTTTTTTGTTTTCCTTTCTCTCTGTAATGTCCCCCAAAGAAACAGATTCTTTTTAGCTATATAGGAATTCAAACAAAGAGGGAAAGCAGAGAAAGAAGAAAAAATATTATTTTCAGGATTCAAATTAAATATTTTAGCTCCAAAACTGAATTTACTACAGTCTTCCTTCTGAACAATTAATTATAAAAGAACAAAGCCAACAACAGCAACCCCACCATCAAACTTTTATTCCTGCCCAACTGAGGATATTAACGTTCAGAACCTTTTTAAAGCTGTTTTGCTAGCTTCGTAGAAAAGTGCATGGCATGCACTGCATAGTCCTGGTCTAATCAAAAATTATTTCATTAAAAAATTGCTGCATAGGTGTTTTTTTCCACTAGACTACACACAGCATTTTAAGTTATCTATCACTTTTTCCCTTTGGACTTTAATACTTACAAATGAAGTTTCATGCTTCATGAAACAAAGACTTTCAGGCTGCTTAGGCAACCGCAAGCAACAGGACAGGAAGATGACAATTTGGGGTAGAATCTGAAATCAGGCAAAACCACATCACAATGGGAGTCTGTTTATGACACCTTCAGTTCCCATGCCGCAGGATCGAGGAATAGCAATTTCTGTGATTTGACTGTGAGATTCCTAACAGTTCTACAAGTCACTGGCTATGTACATTGTAAAGATCCAGCTCCTGCAGTCACAGTATTATAGAAAAGATTGGTTGTTTCACATTCTTTTTAGGTATCCTGTTATTTTTAGAACAAGTGTTGCTACTTCTTGTGTTTGGCAGAAGAGTGCTCACCCTGGCTGCGTAGTCTTATCCCCAGTGACTAAAAGTTTAGCCCAGGGATGACTCCCTTTGAGAGGATAACAAAGAGGGCTGCTAAGAATAACATGAATGAAAAAGATTACTTCTGCCCCAATGAGCAGAGCATTGCAGACCCTGAGGGCAGTGCACAATTGTTGACTCACTGAAAAGCAACAGAATTCATATTGTCTTGGGGGAATGAACCTCTAGTAGCCCAACATGCACATAACACATGCTTGCTCCTTTCCTATGCAATTCAGTTCACTGCCTAATTTTTTTCCTGGAATGAATACTGAGTAGCAACTTGATTGTCATGCTTTGTTTCCTGTTAAACTAAAATAATAATAAAAAATTCTTTGAACTCATTCAGATAGAGGAGAAAACACAAATTCCTCACACAGCAGCAAAAACTCTTTGAATTAATATTATCCTTTAAATACACAACTGTGTTTAATAGTCAAGCATAGCCTGGACTACTGAATTGTTTGATATGGCTTTACATTAGAGTGATGCTATTGAGATAGTTGAATTCATGCACTTCTAAGCTCATGAGGGACCACCCTAGAGCAAAGCTAACAGGATAAATCAGAAATTTATTCAAGATGAGGAGTAATTAAATTCACAGTGCTGGATAATATAAGAGAAAGAACTGAGCCAGACAAAAATAGTTGCTCACTCAAATGTAGAGCACAGCAAAGATTTAACCTAAAGATACACAAGAAAAACATTAAGATCACACAGAAGTTACAGATGTATGTTTGACATAACATGGAGTTGTTTTACACATTGCTGTGAAGGATTCTGTATGAACAATATACTATGGGTATACTGCAGTTGCACATTTTACAATTGTCTTGACGGTGTTACTCTTCATCTGATCACTGACCTGGTCTATGGAAAGCAGTTCATAGCTTAGCAATGCTCGAGATGAAACATGGAGCAGGCACTGCTTAGGCTGCTCTTCACAGTATTTCTACTGGCTGCAGCCTATCAGCATACCCATCACCATGTAACCATTCTCTCTCATAAGGGAAGTAATTTTTATTTATAGAGACAGTAATGTGAAAGGAACCGGAATAAACTCTTTTCCATAGTGACACCTTATGTCTGTATTCCTGTAGGAGTTATGTCTGCTCTTAGAGGTCTCACACTCCATTGAATTCATATGATTGAAATTGCTCTCTCCACAAGGGTCTTGGGTAATCCTTTGTATCCATCATATTTCCTGCCTTTTACTTCTCCTACTCTTTTATGGGTGGCTTAATTGAGACTAGTCTTAACTGTAACATTTGGGCATGTTGCTGGTGGTAGTTTAATAACTATTTTTAAGGAAATAATCAAATCACAGTCATAGCTCTGCTACTTGAATACCATCATGCATAGAGCAGTGAGGTGCAAAATATGGGTATTAGAAGGATTTTCATATACTTCCTTTCTGAAAAAACTGATATTCTTTTCTGTGCCCAGAACTACCAAAAAAAAAAAAAATAAAAAAAAAATAAAAAATTGTGATTAATATACAAACTACAGTGCAAATCTTGCATTAAACATTACTGATTTTCTGTCTTACTTCAATGATAGAGATTTCTGGAGATTTCAGTAGGAATTTGCAGCACACATCAAAACATACATAATCTACTTGTTTGGATTCCCACAGCCTTGCCTAATTCCCATTGAGTGACTAGAAACATTCTGACTGACTTAAACAGCTTTTTGATCCATACCAGTTTCCTTTGGAGCAGCCAAATTCTGTTGAATGAGAACTAGCCCCCTAAGAGTTATCACAGCATGCATCTATATCCTTGCTTCTTGAAACTTTTCTTTCCCTGCTAGCACCATTAACTTTTAGAAATTGTACTAAGGGCTCTTTTGCTAATCAGAAACCTTAACATTAAATTCTCTCTACACCTATCCAATTCCAAATGCAGAGAGATTTTGATTAAAATGATAAAAGACACTTTGTACAAGAAAGTCCATTAGAAAAATATTACACATTCACAAATTCATTGGTGTCTTTTGTCAACATTATTTTTCTTAATGTGAGTGGGTTTTTCCCTACCTTTTTTAGGTTCTGTTCTGACTTAACCTATGTATTCTTCTCAAAAAGAACAAAACATTATATTACAGAGTAATGGCCACTTGACTACTATTACCACATGCAAATGCAGCATAAATTGACCCAAACCAGTTTGTATACTGTGCTGTTCTTGTGAGATGAAAATTTACTTTATAAAAATTGGACCTTTTCTATATTAAAGAAGTACTCAAAGAGATCTATTATGAGCACCTGTTTGCTATGAAACACTATAATCAAGAAATAGAGACACAACAAAATTAGTTTCTGTACTGAATTGGCACAGTTCAGCCTGTGTGGTTAGTTTAGTCTACTTTCTCTGAGCAGAAATTTTCCACATTTTGAGGCATTTCATAGTCTTTCATGACATGGAAAGCGACAGGTAATTTTCTTCTATCAGATGTTAGCAAAAGAAAGAGTTCTCAAATATTATCATTAATGCTGTAAGGCAATCCTTCTTTTTTCAAATAATACAATTATCATATTCAATAGTGTCTTAATATTTCAGCATTAAAAATTGTATCTATTCAGGATATCTCCTCTTTAATAGCACATTTTATGAGTATTGCAGTTCTTCACTTTCTAAGTTTTTTGGCACTAGAATCCTTTAAATAACAAGATTAATACATTCTAATTAAAAACTTTCAGAAAATTGCAGCATCTTATAATTGATGATGATCTACTCTGTCTAGGCCAAGGTGATGTCACAGTGGTGTCATATTGAATTATATTGCTGTTTTTCATGCAGGATATTGCATCTCCTCCAAAAATGGACCTTTCCTATAATGACAGTACAAACGTTGTTACCAGTTCAATTATAATAAGTTGTGTATTTTTCTTTCCTTTTGTAAATTCTCTGTGAACTTGCAGTTCACTGCAAGTACACTCATTTCTTTCTTATATGCTTTTTTCTCTGAGGCACACATGGCTAAACTGTGTCATTTAGTACCTGTTTACAACTGAATTGCATTAGGAACTGTAACCTACATTCACAAAATAGTTGTAAAGTGGTGGGAGAACTTTTCCACTCTCCTGCAAGCATGTAGATGCACATGATGCTCCATATATACAAAAACCAGCAGTTCCCGCCTAAGGAAAACAATCCTTTAATGCAGTGTCTAGCAGATCCAAACACCCAGCCACATCCAGACTGGAGGCTTAAATGCTAATCCCCAATATACACTGAAGACAGGTATGACACTTTATACATTTGTCTTTAGACCTTTTGAAATGAACATTTAATTTTGAACAATATTTTTAGAATTTAAACCAATTCTTTTCAATTGTAAATGAAAAAAGTACTTATAGTTTGTATTTTTAGAGTTCAGTTTTACACTTTGCCTTCCTTTTTTCATTTTACTGGGAAAAAAACACAGAGGGTGAAAAAATAACTTTGTTTTACAATATTTTTATATTTTTTAAAAAGACTTTCTTCTGGGTTATTCTAACTGGAAGCCAAAAAGTATGGAAAGTGGATCTTTTCATGTTTTTCCCTTTACCTTGCTATCTTCAATACTCTTCATTGATGGTAACTGATTTTTCCAAAGAATTAAAGAAAAAGAAGGGGATGATACGCACAGTGTAGATAGTCATAACATAGCCTGAAATCCCTTACGACAGTATTTTAAAACAGGAAAAAACAGGAAACATGATAATGTTCAGTGTTCTTTGCCATTCCTGGGTAGATTATCTGCCTGAAAACTAAAGTATATGTGACAAATAATACCTGGTAGGAGTTGTCATAAACCTCTCTAAGTTGTAAGTCATCTATAATCAAGCATATGACTGTGATATTCTGCTAAATTATACTTATGTGTGCTAAACTATGTATAGAAATACCATTGTTATGAAGACATAAGGTAGCCCCAGGCAGTGTTGCATTTTTTTGTGCGTACAAGAGTATAATGGACATTTTATGAAAATTTGGTTCATTAAATAAGAAAACTTAAACTTAGGCCCTGCTGTCACCCCACAAATGTTAAAAAAAAAAAAGTTAAGTGCAAAGTTTTATTTGTTCAGGTTATAAAATGTTGGTCAGGAATAGCAAGGAAAACAATAGGCTAGTTTTAAAGCTGTGTGATGCTTTTCCACACAGAAAATTCTTGCTTATTTGCATACATATTGTCTAATGTAGAGCACAGTTGCTTCTAGCGAATCTCAAATGTGTGTCTCAATATGCCAAAGTATGATGAGCCATACTTTCAGAATAAAATGCATAATTACAAAACAATTGCAACGTGTGGTACACAGATCAATGCATCACAGCTGAGCTACCTTCTGCACCTACCAGTAAATGTGTATCAGCCCCCTGTGCCCTGCCAGAATATAGAAAGGAAAGCCAAAACTCTGTAGTCTATTAGGAATCCAAATACATTATATTTCTCCTAATTACTTTTTAATTTCCATCTCATTTATGTATAGTAGCTACAGAAGGAAAAAGAAATATATTCCTTATTCTGCCACTGTCTAGCTTATTTGACCTTAGTTATATTACAATTACTTTTCTGCTTAATTGATTCTTCTGCATCATATGCAGAACTACTTGTTTTTTAGGTGTTAAGTGGACCTGAGATTACCTTTTACTTTCTTGGAGAAATATTTTTAAGAAGAAGCTCAAATGAATATGATTTTTTTTAAATTTCATATTGCTACTTTACTGTCCTGAGCTCAAAATTAATTCACTAGATTATTTAGTTTTGTCCATGAGCTACAACTTGCTTTAAAATTTTCAATTCTAATGTAATTTAATTTAAACTTTCTTTTTAATACCAGAAATATTTTTCTCCCTTTGTTCTGCCAACTAATAAAAGGAATGTAAAGGCTAGGAAAGATTTTTTTTTCCTTTCTTTTTTAATATACTATTTAGAACACTGCCCTGACTATTGAAAGAAAGATCTTCTTCAGAGTTTTATATAAGGTAAGTAGGATTGCAGTGTATAGATCAAAGTATACAGAATCCTCCTGGAAATTAAGACAATGGAAACCAATGGTGATTGTAGGAATAATTTATACAGAGAAATAATCTTTTTTCTCGTAGATTGGATCTTACTTTATTAAATGAAAATCTTGACTTCTATGTGATCATGTATATACTGAGGAAATAAGGCCATGGGGATTTTATTGTGCCTTATTGTGCAGTCTTACTCCAAATACAGACAGACCAAATATCCAAGGCCATGTGGGATTCAAGAAAAAAATAGGCAAGTACAAAGGGCAGGGAAGCTGAATATAATGTGTAGTGACTGGATGCTAAGTATAGAATATATAAATTTTTGTAGATGATGTGTTCTGTGATGAATGGTAAGACTGATGAGTGACTAGAACAGTTGCTGTTGCTAACATTCAACACTTACACTAAATTTTACTTTGAAATGCTGACCCTGACATTTCTCTTGTGGATAAATTGTACCTCATTGTCAGTTCTGTGCTTGTGGCACTGTAGAAGCAGTCTTCAAAGGCAAATATAATTCAGAAGCACTATATGTACAACAAGACGTAAATCAAGTCTTTTTTTCTAGATTCCCTTGTTTTTCCTCCTTGTGGTCCTCTGCAAAAAAGCAGTATCTCTTGTCAAGATAATTCACCTGTCACTCAACCTTCATCTTAGTGACACCAGTCAAAAATATTCAAGAGTGAACTGCAGAAGACTTTTCTGCAGACAGAAATACAATACCAGTGCTGTCTGTTCATGTGCTTACTTACCAGCTGACAGAACATTTACTAAATACAGAGTATGCTGTGTAACAAATACTAACTCATCTGTGAAAATAATGCATGTCAATTGGTCAAAAAGGAGAATTAGTACAAGTGTTAATAGGTATTTCACAGATATATGATACAGTTTATGATCACCATTAAAATGAGACTATAAGAAAATTTATACAGAAATAGCAGAATATATCTATTTTCAATAACTTTTGACAAATCTGTGACAGGATATTGCTGAAAACTCTCCTACAAGGAATGGACATTGCTTACATGATTTAACTCTATTCTCTAAACAGTGCTGGAGTGTCCATCTGGAATCAGAGGCAATACCTTGCACTGTCATAATTTCTCATGTACAAACTGAAAATGTCCTTTTCAGTCCACTAGCAAAAAAAAAAAAGAAAAAAAAAAAAAACTTCAACAGATGAATTTGCACAAATTTAGTATAATTTTCAAATTCTTATTCTCACTGTTGAAAAAGGTACTTAACCTGCTGATATAGTATGTCAGTTGTCAAAGCAAATCAATAAATTTCAGGGAACAGTACTAGTTTTGCTTGTCATAATGGTGTATAATGTGGTTCCTTTAAGCTTCAGAGCATTGTATAGACCAGAACCTCATGGAAAAATTTTGTTGGATCTCTCAAATTGTAAAAGAGATTTCTTTGATATCAGGATTACAGTTACAGTTCAGTGCTCTGATTCTATCTCATAAAAGTGAATGGAACATAACAGTATAAAATATGTTAGGTTTGTTGATATACCACAGACAGAATACTTACAGAAAACAGTGAGGTGACATAATTCTGAGGGCTTAATTTAAACATGAATTATTTAACATTACAAGCCTTAAACTTGCATTGCTTCGGACTTTATGGTAAAACTCATGCTCAGTCTGATTTGAGCTGCTTGACCATGTTGAGACTAATAAAGCTGATCTTGCTAACAAATTAAATTTTTAAAGCTGGTAGATTAGTGTGACTGTAGGCTTGATCCATATAAAGTGCTGAAGCTTTCCAGATTCACTTGGCATTAGGAGACAAGCCTTAAGTAAAACCTTTTTCTAACTGACACTTGTATAGACTCTCAAAACCCAATTAGGCAGTGCTGCTTGAAGGTGTGCCTTCTATTGCCAGCATTACCTCTAAGTCTATCAGATAAGTTACTTAACCTCTGTACATATCATTTCTGTATTTTATAGAAAAAGGATATCATTTTCTCCCATGCTGTTGAGAGGCTTTCAGATCTGGGAATGAAAGATTCTATGTAGTCAAAAATCAGTTGTTAATCATGACTATCAATTTAAGAGTTTAATTTAAGCAAAGTAGAATATTGCTCTGTCTGTGTTCCATTCTATCACCGTATGCCTGTTAAAACTGTTGTATATGATCTCTTCCTGGGATAACTTGAGATATCTCTCATGACACAAGTTGAAAACATGTAGACCATAATGTTATAAGGTATTATGGAATTCATCTTCCCATCACCTTTATCTAAAGTAGCTTCATAGAATACCCTTTATCGAAAATAACCTATACCTTCAGGAGTATGGTCAAGCCTGGATATAGACAAATTTATCCATTAAATTTCCCTCGCACTGGAAAACAAGGAGAGTTCTGACATGAGTGAGAAAAAAGGATACTAGAAAAACTGCAAAATACCAAACTACCACCATCTTTAAGTAGTTGATTCTTTGTGTGTTTGACTACTTGCTGACTGCTTGTCTATGCAATGTCGGTGATCACTCTGGAGGTTATGAGATAAATTTTCTAAAACTTTTTACTCTCCCTCTCCACAAAGAAGACAGAGACCTAAGACAAGTATTTTCCAAGAACTTTTGCAAACTGTTTGAAAATTCAACAGGGAGCCTGTATGGACATTTGAGCCATGCCACATGGCTGTCTTTTATACCACTGCTGACTTGCATTAAAAGCAGTGTGGTGCCTTTCCAGACATCTGCTCCCAGAACAATCACATATTCCCACTCTTCAGCACAACCAAGTCAGCTGTTCTATCAGAAGATTGGGATGGACCTCAACAGAGTGTGACAGACGCTTTCAGACACATCAACAGTAGCCTTCCAGGCAATGATTGATCCACAACAACAGGAAGTATAACAGCCTTGTCAAAAGATTGGATCACTAATTGATAATAGTCAAATATGGCCAGCTGACACCCCTATTTTTTTATTTTTTTTCTACCAGGATGGATACTCTGCTGATACCTGCTACTGATGCATTTTAGAGACACACATTTTCCCATGTCAGGAAAAAGGAGAGATCCTGGCCATCTATAGGATTATCTTGGCTGGTGTGCAGCATGAATGCAACAGATCTTAGGGGTGAAATACAGGACTTTGGCATGGCAATATGCAGGTCAGGCAACCTTAGACTGCTGTCATGAAAACTACTCCAAAAAGCAGCCTGTAGCTGTTACACCTCTATGATAGCCTGTATGCATAGCTAGAGAATGATTCTTGGGGCAATATAAATCTAAAATGATTATTTTGTTCCTTCCTTTTTGTGCCAAAGACAAGTTGTGTAATACTGCCAAATTGTCTGGGAAGTGTCACAGCAAAGCTGGTGTAGGGTAACTTTTATTCTTACCTGAATTTCACTTCTTCTTGTATCCATTTTTAGCGGGTCCCACCGAGGTCGCCGATATGAACCTTAGGCCTGGAGGTAGTAGAAACATCAGCAGAAGATACTGCAAAATGTTGCACCTTTACTGCTGCTTTTTGTATACAATGTACAACAGCTGCTTTTGTAACAGCTGGAAGGAATCAATTAACATAGCAAAAAGACATGTTTTAGTGTTGAATCACAAAGTCTTCAGCAACAGAGACCTTAGGCTTCAAATATCCAGACAACTAAATACATTTAAAGAGATACCATCTAGTTGAAATCTGATCAGTTAAAAGCAGCAAGATAAATGTCATTTCAGGTAAGCCCTTGAGTCCTTCAGTAATTTGTTTTACATGCTAGTCACCACCTCACTTATTCTTTGACCAGCAGAGACTAGGAACAATAGAAGGAACAGTGCAAAACACAGGACACAAAAGAGATGTAATTAACTGTTACCCTTATTTAGCTGATAATATTGATCAGTTTGAGGAACAAGAAAGGGAAGCAGCAAAAAGAAAATCAGATTTATTAAATTCAGTAAGTAAAAAAGTTACCTATCCTTCAATTTATTGGACCTTGTATTAGATCCTTTATTTTGTCTTTCCCATTAGCACTCATCACCAAAATAGGATTCTATTGTTTACATATAAAAGCTATAAAAACCTAGAGATGTTTTCCTTTTCTTTAGAGATGTTTTTCTTTTCCTTACCATAACTGTGAATTCCTCAAAGTAATTTAAAAATTGTATCCTTACCAACAGAGTGGTATAAACACATTTTAATTTGGCAAGCATCATGTTTGACATCCTCTTTGTATTCATAGACTCAAGGAATCATTTGAGTTGTAAAAGATCACTGTGTCTAACCATAACCACTGCCAAGCTCACCACTAAACTATGTCCCTAAGCACCCCATCTAGACATATTTTAAATATCTCCAGGGTTGGTGACTCCAACACCTCTTGGAAGCCTGTTCCAATGCTTGACAACCCTTTGAATTAAGAAATTTTTCATAACATTCAATCTAAATCTCCCCTCGTGCAACTTGAAGGCATTTCTTGTCCTGTTGCTTGTTAGTTGGGAGAAGAGATAGACAGCCACTTGACTACATCCTCCTTTCAGGGAATTGTAGAGAGCAGTTTGTCAAAGCAATTAGTCAAGGAAAGTACGTTTAGGATTAATATTTATTTACTCACTGAGTCACATTCATAATTTAAATAACTAATAATTGCTTTAATTGTACTAAAACATGAAAAAACCATGCACAGATATGACAACAAATAGACAGAGGTAGTAAAGAGGATGTTTTCTAACAGCCACTATATTTCCCCTTGTTTTCTGGTTTTAAATAACTCTGAGTTCAACTAGTATTAGCAAAATCACCTTTAAATACTTGAGCAACAAGTATTTATATATGCAACAACTTCCCACTGTCATTAGAATGACTGGAAAAAATGTTAAAGAGCATTAAGTCATTATGGAGGTCAGGCAATTTGGGATGCTCATTTCAGTGAAGTAAGCTGTCTTTTGTTGCTAAAGGCTTTTGGAGATGCAGCTCAGTAGTGCCAAGTGAAGAATTATTTTTAATTTTTTTTTTTCTTAAAGGTAGAGCAATTGTGCCATGCAGAGTAGAGTCCAGGATTGTTGGACAGGATGAGAAGAAGACAAAATATAGGTGTCACAAGTTGACCTCATAGCAATGCTACCTAGCTATGATGAGTAAGATGTTCTCTTGGGATCTCCCAGCATCAGTGGACGGTTGCAAGATACAGCACCTCTTCATCACCAACACACAGTCAAGTTGAGCACACCAGGCAGGACAGGAGTCCTGTAGCCATGCTGAAGTTTCTCTACCTGCCACCCAGTACCAACTCATCAGCACCCCTAGATGAATGGGCAGTTGTGGTTAGACTAACAGCACCAGAATAATTCTTGCATCTTCCTTCTGAGTGCCACTTACTCCTTATGTATTCTTGAATGCCTTCCTATGGAACACTAATCACCTACACAGGAACTAATTCAGCTTACTGCATACAGTTCCTAGCCGGCTTCTTTTCTCAAGGTAAAAGGGGTCCCACATATAGTCACAGTCACTAAAGGGAATGACATTAATGGTCACAGAAACCTTTGCCAGGGACAAATCATCACACTTGTTTACTGTCAAATCTTTTCTTCTCCCTACTTTAACCTTTACAGAATTGTCCAAAGCTTTTTCCTCAGGCTAATGCCAAAGCAAGATCAATAGGCTGGTAGTCTTATCTATACCTTTTTTTCTCAGTGTCAATATGTTGAATTCTATATGTTTTCTCTGAAATTAGCAATGACCATGAAAAGAGACCATATCATTATGTACTTCACAGCCACAATTTATACTTTATTGGAAAAAAATTCCTAAAGCCATCAAATCTGAGAAAGGAAAGTCTGACAAAGATCACAAATCAAAACATCAAAAGAAATAAGCAGATGCCTAGCAGTAAAAAAAACCAAAAAACAAAAAAACAAAAAACAAAAAAAACCCACAGAAAAACTGGCAGGCAGACAGATATTTCATGCAAAGAAAGAGCTAGTTAATGTCTTTTAGCAAATCTCGTTCTATTTCCATCCCAAAAATACCATTACTCCAGAGAATATGTATGAGAAAGCAGTCAGAGAAAGGCTTGGACTTTCATAGTATTTATTCTTGTGAAGGAAAGAAAAAAAAAGGTTAAATTTATTCTCTTTGGAAAAAGGAAGACTTTGAGGTGACCTACTTAGTTTCAGTGGTCTTTGTTACTTGGCAACATATGAAATAAGATGGCAAACAGAATAAATGTGTTTAAGAGCCAGCAAAGACATTTTTATAGACAAAGGGGTTAAATGATATAGTTACAAAGCAGAGAGGTGAGGTTAAAATAAATCTAAAGGACACAATCTTACTGAGGCATGTGGCCTTTTCCTGACCAACAATCCTTTATGCTCTTATGATAGGTTTATTAATCAAAATAAAGGACAAAATTTTACATGTGCTGGCTCCAGAAAGCATGCACAGGAAGAAAGATGTATGTACAAGAAAGAGGTATGTATAAGAAAGCTAAGTATAAGGAAAGTTTTAAAAAATATTAATTTTACTAAGCATTTTTCTCATTAATTCCCACACCATATTTTCAGAAGTAACCATGTAATTTCCACTGATTAAAGGTGTTCAGGGAGGCATTTTTAAATCTATTAGAGATGACAGATTCTTGACTATTTGAGACCCTTCCTGTTTCCCATTCCAGTTGTCTCCTGTCCCCAAATGTCACTATTCTAATCAAAGACTTTTAAGTACTTCTTTTCAGTAACTGCTGATGCCATCTAGACAGGGACCATGCTTCAGATCTTTAAAATCTCTCAAAAAATGTGTCAAAAGTCTTTACATCCTGTGAGAAAAAACAAGGAAAATTAAAGTGATTAAGCAACAACAACAAAGACTTTTAAGGTTTAAGAGCAGAAATGACTACTCCAATCCTGCTTGACACCTGTCTTCTACATTTTGGTGTGTTTCATAGTATCTAATTCTACTAATTGTCATGTGGGATTACTCTGCAAAGTGTCACTTCAGAAGACCAACTCAAGATCAACCTCGGTACATTTTATGAAAACAGTTATTTTGAAATATTTCCTTTGGGAGGCTTGAGGTGAGAAGAAAGGAGATAATTCTGGAAGCAAAACCTAGTAGTGACGGTGGACAATTCAATAAAAAGGGATTCCTGCATACAAGAATCAGGACTATGCTGTCCTTAGCAAGGTCAGGAGGGCTTTTGGGTACTTGGGGAATTTACAGCAGAAGGCAACATCAGAGAGCAGATGGTGCAACCCAGAAAGTCATGGTTGTTGCCTGCAATTTAGGCACCTCTGACAAGCATTTGGCTGCTGACCAACCTGCCTCAGTTCCTCATGCCTGCTCTGAAAATGTGCTCTGAAAATACCTGCTCCCTGTGCCCCCACTGGCACAGCTATGGGGGAAGGCAGGAAGGGTGAGGGCAAGATTCATATAGATGAGATAGGTTCCTCGTGAGTTTGGAAGGTGCAGACTCAGACATGAGAACAAGAAAGCTTGTGATGGTAAAGTTGTTCTCTGTACTCTGTATGTACATAAATATATATATATATATGTTCATATATATGTGGTATATTTTGCATGTCCCAGAACTAGTGAAAATTATTTCTTTTTACCTGAAAGGAAGCTTCACCCATTCATAATCCTGAACAGATATTACTAGATTTTATCAAAATACATTCTTATATTGTAACTTTCTAGTAGATGGAGGGATAATTGAAACTAAACTCAGTGAAAACACTTAGGTTTTTAGGTGAAAGTTGATCAAATTAAGCAAATTAAAAGCCACTGCAACATTTCAATTTAGCAGAAAATTACATTATATAATTTGTTAGGTTCTAACTCTTTTACCAGAAACTGTTTGGGAGAGCAGTTACCTTGGACAAATACTAACAGAAAATAACATGAAACAACATGGAGAAATGCTACATCATTGTTATAAAAAATGGCAGCAGAAAAATTAAATCAACAAATGTTATCATTCACTCCCTTTTACCTCCAAATCACACCAGATTGGTCTGTGATTTTTTGACTGTTTAAAGCAGATTGCCAATGAAGGAAATGTAATGTGGAGCATGCTCTGTTGTCCTCTCTCAAGAACAGAGAGCTGGAAAATCATGACTCCTGCCTTATTGATCAACAATCCAAAAGATAGGAGAAATAATGCAGTTCAATGCTATTTAAAAACAAACAAACAAACAAACAAACCAACCAACCATCAGGCTAAACATAAGTAGGAGGTACATGGTAATCTCAATTGTTTTAGCTTTGATTATCCAAAAGTCAACTTGTTGAAAATTGAATATATTGTTCTTCTCCCATTTCAAAACTCAGATGTTTTGCTTGCAATGAACTGTAATTGCCTGAATTTTTCAAAGGACCCTTGAGTCAGCTAGATAATAGGGGTTTAGCTCTATTCAGCAAATATAAGCAGAAAATACACATCCATAGAGAAGCATAACGCAGTCTCACTGGCTCAGGAAGCAGCAATGCTTCTTCTTAGATGTCTAACCTTTTATTCAGTGAGGGTCTTGATTTCAATCTCTCCATGGAAATAGGAAAGATTGGATACTCAGCTGAAGAAAATCATCATAGCTTCATGGATTTTAATGAAAGCAATATATGTTAGTTAAGAATCTGTACTTCTTGTGATAGCAATAACCTGTGCTTCAAGGAAATCTTCTTTCTCTATCAAAGTCCCTCTTAATGGTTCATTACCAGTTTTGCGATATGGTGACTATGTGCACTTACAATCAATTTTTTTTTAAGTGTAAATTTTGTCTCAAATATTTGTGGGGTTTTTTTCACTGTAATTAATTTTTAGCATGCATTTGTGATAAATATCTTAACGTTTATCCATTGCAGGAAGGATTGTGTTTGAACCCTGAGCATGATGGTATTTATGTTAATCATGTGAAAAAGACAAAAAGCTGAGATGGATCTTAAGCCTCCTGAAGGGTGATTTTGTAGATCAGTAGCAGAAAACAATGACAAGAATTGATATAGCTATACTGAAAATCTGTCAGATGTGACTCATGCTGTCTACCTACTAACATATCCAAATTTTAATGTCAAGAGAATTTTACAATATGTTTGGATGATATGTTTTCAACTTGAAACACTAGAAATGTGTTTTCTAGCTCATAGGACTCATGGTTAGAAGTGAACAAAGATTATATCCCTCCTCTCCTGAATTTATTGGCTAAGAGGAATGACACTTTCTTGTGCATTTTAAGTTTGTCTGTACCCATTTGTGTATAGGTACATAAATATTGTCAAAACAAAACAACAGCAACAAAAAAGCAAAACCACAACAGAAGCCACACCCACACCCTCCCCCAGCTCCCCCCACCCCCAACCTAAAAAATCCCAACCACCCAACTTTCTAGAAATACTTATCTGTACTTTATCTTGTGTTTGAAAAGTGGCAGAGAAAACAGTGTGGATTCCCAGCCTAAGCAAAACACCATTTTCCTTCCTTTCTCCATTTACTCTCAACACTTGCCACTGTTCCTTCATATTACTTCATTGCTAATAGATCCTCTTCACTGCCGAACTTCTCAGCACTTCAGAACTGTATCAGCCTTTACTCCTGTGGTGGTTTAGTTTTCTTGGTTTTGGTCTGGGCTTTCCCTAGTAACCAGGTTATAACTAAGGAAGTATTCCACATCATTCCTTCATGTAATCAGGGGTATATAAGATGGGGAGTTTCCTCCCTCTGCTCTGCTCTCTTCCTTTCGTGTGCTGGGGAGGACATCAGGTCTCTGTGTTGGCTTAGCTCTTATCTATGTGAGCTGAGGCCTATCGGAGAAGCTGGTGCCTCAGTCGTACGGAGGTGGAGATCTCTACTGCTTCTCTTAAAGGAAGTTACTTTTGGTGAGAATTTATTGTATTAGTTACTTACTGAGCTTTTCCCGGAGTTTACGAGTGTGTTTATATCTGCTTTGCTTTGTTCCTACCCATTTTTGTCCCATTTCCCTTTCCCTTCCCCCTTTTTCCCTTTTGGAGTTGTTTGGGGTTCTTATTCTGTAGATTCATAGTGTTTGATTGTATATATTTGTAATATATATGAATATATATATACTTTTACTACAATTCTCTTTTGGGTTTTTTCCCCCCTTTTCTCTTGTGGTGGGGAATCTGTGTGGCTGCCATTGGGTTTTGGCAGGGAGCCAACCCAAACCTCCACAACTCCTGAGCTCGAGCTCAAGCAAAGAAACATGGCAGAATTTATTGGTTTGTCTCCTTCCAACGCTTTTAAGATTTTTAAGGTTTTTTCTGTTTTTGTTTTTTTTTAGGAATTCCAATGGTGAACATACAATAGCAAAATAAATACTGCAAACAAATTATTCCATGTCAGGAAAAACCTTTTTTCTAGTTATTGCTATTACTAATCAATATCTCTTCTCTGTAAGGGGTAGTGGGGAAAGTAAAGGAAAGGAACAGCTGGATTTAATACTGCGGTGTTGTCAATAAAGTCTTTGGGGGTGCATGGGCTTCTCTTTCTGGATACAGGATATATATTAGTGATACCTACAGGGAACTGTGGGTCATCTTCCTTACAGAGATGTACAATTGAAAATTTACCAAATATATACAAAATATTTCTACCATTGATGGTGGAAACAGCAAGCATTTGGGGAAAAAGCCTTTTAAAAAAATGTGGAAATAAACCTAACAATCTCATGGACTTTTATGTACTGGAGACATAAGCTATTCACTTAATGCAAGCTTTTCACTGCTTTTTATTTTAATATAAAAAAAGTGTTCTTTGATAGAATGTATCTTCAGAAAATCCTATACAGGATAGAAAAACTTAATTCTCAAGAACAGTAACAGCTGTGAATATTAAAACCTTCTACAGACTCATACAGGGAAACAGAATCCAATGATTTTTTAATATGAAATGAAAAGTCAATTGTCTTCTGAAAGAATTAAGTTAAATCTTTAATTTCCCCATTTCTCCATATGAAAAACACCACCCAAACAATTTCTCTCAAAAAAATGATGAAACACCATTGCAATGTTTTTCACAGAGGTTACTTTTTCTTCATCAGCAGATGGTTTTTATGGTTCTGTCATCTTTATCCTACATGCATTACTTCTTTAAATCTGTTGCAACATGGTGGGGGAATGGATAAGGTTTACTTTTTTAAAATAGCGTTTCAAAAGTCTTGCTGTTTTACTACATTCTCAGGTCTTGCTGAGAAGTAGCAGGTCGTAGCAAGAGTAAATAAGTAAAAAACTACGAAAGATCTGCATCCCCATCTTTAAGAAGGAATTTGGCACAGTATCCACTAATAACATGATTCCCATTCTGCTGCAGGTAGTGTTTGGCAGGTGCATGCCAATGGACTAAACACACTTGGCCAAGAAGTTACACTTTAAAATTAGATGAATTTTAGACCTATGTTTCTCTAGACTGCTTAATCCTTGGATGCTAAAAAGTAAGTAAAATTCTGATGCAGGTTAACAGGGAAAAGGCAGATGTTCCTCCTGACAGAACTTACTTCTTTGAGCACTCATTCTTCCTATCTATTCTCAAGTCCAAAGAGAAGTAGAGGCCAGAACCAGAAAACAGCAAGTCAGAGAAAAATATTCTTTGTAGAGGCAATCCTACCATACAAAGTACCTCCCAGCCATTGCTTCACATTGACTTTGTGTGCTAGAAAATTTCATGGAGGAAAAATT
This sequence comes from Sclerurus mexicanus, assembly GCA_013396755.1. Taxonomy (NCBI): domain Eukaryota; kingdom Metazoa; phylum Chordata; class Aves; order Passeriformes; family Furnariidae; genus Sclerurus; species Sclerurus mexicanus. Next base: position 128,600 of record VWZF01000653.1, read on the forward strand.
TTAACCATCAACCAAGATTCATATAGAATACATGAGTGGATGGAAATTTGTGAAATGGGTATTTCACTGTTTAGTTCCCACAAGTCCTAAACAATTTCTACTAATTCTTGTCTGTGGCAGGGGACTCGCAGTATCAGAAATGGAAGATTTCATGCCAGAAATGGGCCTGTGAAGAAAATGAAGAAGCTAACCAAAATGCCTTAAAACCTGAAGCTTTTAATATATTGTAAAATGGATTCCTTGTCCTTTTTCCCTTAGTCATGGTTCTTCTCAAAAACCCCCTGAGAAACCCCTTGTCTGTTTGGTTAGGTCTTCAGGGATTGGTCCTTGAAGGTCTCTGTTTAAGTGTCCCTATTGGCCCTTAGTTAACCCTTTCCCACTGGTTGTTATCTCTGGATTCTTACTGGTGGTAGTTTGGATCCCCTTAAAACCCCTAGCCATGTTAATAAACGCTCTCTCTGCTTCCCCTCCCTGTGGTCTCAGTGTGGCTCTTTCTCGGGCATCTTGGGGGCTGGGTGCGGGGAGTGAAAGGGGGGAGCATCTTCCACCAGCTGTCGCACTTGTCTATCCTTAAAAATCTCAACTGATGACTATTTTCAAATATTGACATTTCTTTCAGCTTTGTACCATTCCTTGCATATTGAGAATTACTCTGCTGACCTCTCCTTTGCCCATTTTCCCAAGTGATCACTCTTTTGTTTTTTCTGGGTCTGTGACATGTTTGATTTGTTTGTGCAGTTCTTCCACATCTGCATTGTCCTCATTCAGAACAATGACCATAATAAAAATTATTAATAGACAACATATATATTAATTAATGCAAAGAAATCACAATCAAGTTCCAGAACTCTGCTTTGCCATGATTTGCACAAATGCTTGTTACAAGTTATCAGTAATTCCAGCTGCTTAAGATCCAGTAGTTTATGTGAGATATTATAGCTAGATCACTAGACTAAGAATCATGGCACCTATTTCTCTCTCTATCAGCAAACTTCCAGTAAATATATGATTTCAGACCTGCAGTTTCGCAAATATGTATCTACATATTTTCTACTCTCTATTTAAATTCAGTTTTAGATCTATAGCTGAAAATGGGTCATTTTCCTATCCAAAAGATAAGGTTATTTCATATACATGGTTGTTCTTAGGAGGAAGCTATGTGATTACTTGTTCCACTGTGACTGTGATTGTATCATCCTTGGTAGCTTTATTGGACTTCAGACTTGCGTTTCCAGAGCCTAAGATTCCAAGTATTTGTATCTACAAAGCTTTTAGGGCATAGTTTGAGTGGGGCTGCTGATAGTGAGGCTGCTCTCTTCTTGGCCTGCAGAGCTATCTGGCCTGCTTCAGGTAAGGTACGGTTATGTATTCACTGGAATATGCTATATGAATACTCAAGGATTATGAACTGATAACCCATTGAAGATGTATTTATGACACTTGAATAGCTGAACCTATTCTGAGTAGCGCTGACTTAGATTAATATTCTCATTACATCAGTAAAGCTTACAGCAGTCATTCCCTCCCCTCCCTCCCCCCATTAGTAATTTATCCAGCAGATGACTTCAACAGGTCAAAAGCTATCTTGACAGTGGATGAATAGAAAGGAAAAGGGGAGGTACCTACTTCAACAAAACTAATTCATATTAGGTATTAGGTGAATCTCATGTAATGGTAATAAGAAAAATGAAACATTGCTTCTTTTCACATGTGGAGAGTCATGACAAATCACAAATCTTCATGCACTTGCCCTACTGAGCAATTCCTGATTCTTTCATTGCAATTGAATCCTTCATCTCCCTTTCCCTCAAGGGCATTTGAAGACTTCAGTGACTAGAGTATCCCTTAAACCTGTGAAAATTCATTTCCAGACAACACTGGTTTTTTATTGGTATAGATAAAGCTTCAGGTAGACATCTGATTTTTAAGAGCATAGCTGAAGCCTTCAAATGTCCTGAAGTACTTAAGTACTACACGTGTTAATGTTAGGAGTAGCCACTGTTAACACTTACAGAAAATCACACCCTATAGTACTGATAAATATGACATTCACATCTTAAATCATACAAATTATTCTTGAACAAAATTTACTATTTGTCCTTAAAACATTAGGTGTCTCTTAGCAGAGTGAGGAATATGGAGGGGTGAAAACTGAAAAAACAGTCCCAAAACTCATCCAATCTATACCTCCCATGTAAAGGAAAAAAATATCAAATTAAATTGTAAGACAGTACTCCAAGTAATATGTCAATGTTACATGAAGACTCCACAATCTTATCTTTAAAAATGCACCTATAAAAAGGAGTGGAAATTAAACAATATCCAAGTCCTGAAGAGGGCATTTTTCAGTTAACCAACAGCTTTTTTATTATTCTTATATTTTCATTTTTATTTCTACCACATCCCTGTAAATCTAGAGATATCTGCTAGGGGAAAACAACAACAACAAAAAAAGAAATCTAATTTTACATTGGATATGTTTCTTCTGCAGTAGGCATCATTACAGTTAATTGCAAGCACTAAATGGAACATAAGACTGAGTCTGGTTTGCAATTTTGACTACTGCATTAGCATTTATATTTGATTCAATGTAAATGATTTTTCATTTTCAATATATGCTTTTCACTTTTTACCCACATGTGTATTGCCAATGAATCAAGATGTGAACTAAGTGGCAATGTATCAGGATGGGAACTAAGTGGCAATGGTAAACTGCAATAGCTCAAGAGGTTATAGCCTGTTTTCATCTTTGATCAGAAGGCTGGGTAAGTTGTTCACATAATGAGATTTTGTTTTATTCAAGTTCAGAAAATCCTGGCCTACCTGGTTAACTTTTACTGGAAAATTCAGATTTAAGTCTCTGAGAAAAAAAGCTTGAAAGCAAGCTGAGAACTGAAACCTCACTCTACCAGGAGGCACAAAATCTTTGGTGATCGCTTGAGCTACTGAGTCTTCTACTTTATCTTCTACTTTATTGCACTGCTTATAAGCAATTAATCTTTGGACAAGAGACAGAAGCAACCAGTGGCTCTTGTGAACAGAATTTTGCCTTCCTGATCTTCAGCTACATCCTGTCTTTGATTCAGACCTCTGACCTCTCTGGTGCTATGTATGACCAGTCTCCATGGACATGTGTAACAAGACAATTAAATCTAAGGACTCTTGAATAGTGAGGATCATCAGAATAACTATACTAAGAAGAGGCTGGCTGTCTTCCCATGCGTATTTATAATGTTGACAGTGGTAGTGTGTGCTTCCATTCTCATGTCAAGACAGCATAAATGACTCATGGAAGAAATATATACTTTCATAATCATCTGTAGATGGATCTTAGCCAAAACTCAGTTCCCCTGATGTTTGCAATATGCAGAATCTGACTTTAAATCTTTATTTTTCTCAGTGGTTTACAAGCATCACTGATTTTAAGTTTCAGGATTTGGTTCTGAATAAATGTTTTTAACTGTAAAGCCCTCATTTCTCCCCTCAGCATACATATCAGTTCTTAGCAAAGCCTGCAGCTCTAAGTTAAATGCAACCGTGCCTTACATGTAGAAGTTATCCTTGATTATAAAGAATACTAGATGTGGAGGGCAAACAAGTTCCCATTTCTCTCAGGTGCTGCTGAATCTAGATATCCTTGGTAATAGCTATGTCTAATTATGTGTTACTGCCTAATCCAACAAGCTGCCCTCATAAGTGCTTCTGGCAGTAGCTTTGTTATTAATTTATATGTTAATTTTCCAGTTATGTTGAAAATTGTAGCCAAAATTTCTTGCAATATATTTCCTTCAGCAATCTTCTAATTTTAGATACTGTGATTTCATTAAACTTGAAGTTTACTGCAATCCTATGTATGGCTTGATCTAAACGCATGAAAGTAAATGCATACCTTCATTTTAGCATATACCAACACACACACATCTTCATGCAAGAATATTGGTGTTGGTACTGAGAGGTGAATATTATAGGAAGTTTTTGCAACTGCTGGTATTTTACCTCTCACTGACATTTGTCCCAAATATGAGATTCCTAACCAATTTCTTTTACTGATTTCTGACATGCCATAGCCATTTAGAATAATATTTAATAAGAATTAAGCAGAAAAAATAAAATAATGTAATTTCTTGAAGTCCAGTACTGCCAGCCTTGCTATTCAATTCAATACTGAAGTCTATAATTTCAAGTTTTATCTGTAACTCAACTTTGCATTCTAACTTTGACCTCTTTTCTAAATTAAAGTCTAAGGGCTCATATGGGAGTTTAGGAAGAATATGAAGCGCAGGTGAGAAAATATAAACACATTAATTATGAGGAGGCTTTCATATAAAAAGGTTGGGGCTGAGTAGACAATTCTAGTGCTAATTTAGACTGACTTTAGACTACTTTCTATTTCTTATAGAATACTAAGCAAGGATGAATTTTGTGGTGTCAGGTGTTTTCTACAGGTAATTCATTGCTATTATAGGGCCAAGCACTGATAGATCTTTCTCCTTCCACACTTAATCTACATGTGCTTAGTGCAGCATTTATTTTACTTAAAATGTGATTTCTCAATGTCAGTTGTCAGAATTTTATTATGAACCTTTATAATTATGAGTAATTTTAAAATCTATTTAAATGTAGAGTTAAAATATAGTGTATGGAATTTAATGACAGTAATATTTTATTGTGAAATTTCAAAACATTTCTCTAGCCTATGTACTTAAAAGCTCATGTAGTGATATCAGATGGGCACAAAAAACCCCTCTAAGTGTCAAGTACAAGTATCTCTTTCTGAGCAGATATATAGTAGTGCCATAAATTTTTTCCTGTGAAATCATGCAATGACTTTTTAATGTTTATATACAATACAAACTTGATTTCAACATGATGTCAGAAAATGTAACTCAGGAATCTAACTTTTAACTGGAAGCTCTTGTTTTGAGTTCCTCCGGGGGTTCTTCCTTCAGCCAATGCAGAAGTCAGACACAAACACTTTGAAGAAATGGGATAGTGAACCAACAGTCCACCTGAGACTGCAATAACTCTGAAAATCTCCTCTGGAAAAAAAAAAATTGAAAGAATTAATTCTCATATTCAGATTCAACCTAAGGGAAGGTTGACAGCCTAGGAATCTTAAAAAACATTTGTTCTTCACTTCCTCTCATGGAAACTGCCTTTGAACTACATGCTAAAAGGTGCCGTTTTGTTACATCCTGACCACTGCTGTGCCTTCCCCACAGACACTGTTCTGCTTTGTCAACTATTCCAGACATTAGCACACAAAATTCTCTAGAGAAAGAGAACTAATAGATTTAAGATTTTGTCTTAAATTCTGAGGAGGTCACTTTTATATTTGAAAGAGTGTGACACTTTGGAATTTAATATGTGAGTCTGTCTTCATAATTTTTCTGCCTGTAATATTTGAAGCTTTTTTCTTTTTTTTTTNATCGGCCACAAAAGAGAAATGAGGGCTTTGGCCTTACTGTTTGACTTGCTTGTTCTTAGCAGTTTGCAATTACAGGCCACCTATCACTTTTCTATACACAAAAATACAGAGTGCAAGTGCAAATGAAGTTAATTAGAGCCTAGAAGCAGATGTTGTCTTTCCCAGCAAGTATAGTAAATGAGGTAACACTAAGAGCCTTTTATTTTCGTGCTACAGCTACATAGCATATTCTTTATGAATTTCTCTTTGTGTTCCAGGCATGTATGCCAGGAAAATGAAAGTATTACAAAGGTTAATTTACAATAAGAAGCAGAGGCATCTTGCCTCTCAGGAAATGGACACATAAAGTAGTTTCTGATTCAGAACATGGTGACTTATGTTGGGCTGAGTTTTTACCCTTGATCTTAGCAAAGGGGTAGAGGAGTACTTCTCAGGTGTAGTGTCTAGGATGTTATCACTTCTTAATAGATGAAATCAAGCTCAGAATTCTGTACTACTAATAAAGACAGGGCTTTGAAATATCTGGATTGGAAGGGTTGGAATTAGATGATCTTTCCAACCCAAACCATTTTATGATTCTTTGATCCTATGTCCTGTACGAATAGTATACCCAAACTAAAATACGTTCAGCTTTTACCAAAACATTTATTTTTTTCTATTCAAAAAGAAGAAAGTAGATTAATTTCCTAAAAGAAAGGACAAACAGCTTCAACTGTAATGTTTTGATCAAAACTGCTGTTCAGAGGCAGACTCATGATGGAGCATTGTCTTCTTCAATTTGCCTTTCAGACAAGAATGAAGATATTTCATATCTGCCTTGAGACACATATTCTAGGGCTTCTACTAAATCAATTTTTCTAATGCATTTGAGCAGTCTTTTTATACTTATTTTTCCTTTTCATCAAGGAAAAAATATATTAAAAATCTATTTTAAAAATACTAAAGTAATGAAATCCTCAGATTGGAAGAAATGACAACAGTGAAGGAAACAATAGAATTAGAGATGAGGAGGTTTCAAAAATCTTCCTTGTGGAGAGCTCATATGCAACATATTTGATCTTTACATGTAATCCTTTCTCAAATGAGAGCACATCCTGCACCTGTTGAGAACAGACTTGGTCTTTACATAAAAGGCATAGATATTTATATAAGAATAGGTCACCAACAGAGTGAAAATAGATNTTACTTATATTTGATTATGAGAAAGTATTTAGTAATAAAGTGGATAGTCAACCATGGATCAATGTCCCTGGGCAAAAAGCTCATTATATTAAATATTAAAAACCGCAAAGAAGAGACAGTTAATAAACAGTATCTTGCATATGATCATTACAAAAGAGATGCCTGAAAGAACAATATTATACCAAAAGTGGTCAAAGAAAAAGAGCCATTTATCTGTAAATTAAGTAGCATCCTTTTTCATGTGGCACCTTCTGTCACTCAGTACAGCCCACTTCTCAGTATTGACAACAGGGTTCTCTTAAGGAACTTGTATCTGCTGCCAAAGCTGTTACAGAAGCCTCTTCCCATGTGCACAGAGCCTCCTGCTACAGATTTCTGTTGGTGCATGAGACAAGGAGAGGAAATAGTAATGTCTTAAAAAAAAAAAAAAGTGATGGGA
>VWZF01000653.1:143312-203976 GCA_013396755.1 Sclerurus mexicanus
AGTGCAAGATTTGACAGAAGAGCAAAAATGTTAATATTCTCCTTTGTAAATAATTTCACAATACCTCCTGGTCCAACAACATTGTTTTGCAGTAGCCTCAAAATATGGACAGTTGTTCTAAAGTTTGAAACAGAAGTCCTAAGGCAACACTAAGAGCTTTAGTGTTTATATGGGCATCACTGAACCTTCAGAGGAAACCTCTAATATGTAGATGTTAAAAAATATAGGTCTTCATCTTCTCCCATTTTAATGATTTAGGGCTTATTTCATTCTCTGTTAAACTTCAGATACCCAAAGCTTTTCCTTAAGCAGAGGAAGGGCTTATAAAAGGCAGTCTGGTGTTCTAATGACAATATATGTCTGTCACTTCACAAGATACTTGCATAAAAGTATGTTTGCTGTCACCTTAACTCCGTCTACCCTGTCCCTACTGTTAAGACCCTCTTGTATGCCTGCATTGCTAATGCATTTGTTGTTTTCCATATGCATAGCTCTGAAGGAAAGATGCTGTTTTCATTTTGTGTCTTCTTCACTGACAACAATTTTTATCCTTTCAAAAATAATTTCATTAAGGATTAATTCTATGTCATTGAAAACCAAGCTGATGAAATAATTGTGAGGAAACTCTTCAGCCCAGAATTATTAGCTATAAATTATGTAGTTGTCAGTCTGTTTATGTGGTTTAAACCAGGAACTAATGCTTGCTCTTACTGTTTTCTAATGTAAAACTGGATGCCATTCATAATCATACAAAATATTCAATAACAGCGTTAACAGCAGTGAATTTTTGTTGTTAATTTGGTGTATACACAAATGGACATTTCCTTTTTACATTGATAACCTTTCTATTTTCAGCAAGACTTTCATAAATTGTTCATTTCATTCTCGCACTTCTGTAAATATATTTTATAGCTGAATGTATTTTATCTGGTTAATCACAATGCGTATGTTAGGAGTGGAAAGTATCTATTGCATTTATATAACAAACACATATCTATGGGTTCTATGGTTTTGCACTACCTGCATGAAGGTGCCTGACCTGACATACACACTGTGCGCATCCATTCCCTCAACATGTGCAATGTGTGAATCAGCTTGATGCAATTTCTCCTAGTTACAGTTCTGATGCAAAAGAATCACTTCTTGCAGCCAGTTAAACAGCTATTAGGAAAACTAAATGTTACCTCTAATTTTGTATTCCAGACACAACTAATTACAGCATTTCATCACTTGTGACAAGTTAACTTATTTGGTTAAATCTTCATGGTAATGAAATTGCTTGTGAGCAGATGGTAAACAATTGTGACAACCGTTACAAAAACACCTGAATTTAATATTTGACTTAAATAGGAATCTTATAGAATTCCTGATGCTGGTAAGTGATGCTTTATACGAATACACACATACACACCAACGCCTCTGTTGTTTGATTGCTGATGCATGAGGACAACTGCTTCCTTGCATTTTCCTACATGGTAGTTTGGTCAGAGCCAGGATTCCTCACTCTGGGCCCTCTCATTAATTCTTTCCTTAAGGAACATTTCCTCCTCACATGTGGCTGTGGAATTCTGTGAAGACCTTGGTATAAGACCTTTGTGTTTTGGTCAGATGAATTATGTTGCAACTGATTTCAGTTTAGTAAAACTTCTAGCTAACTGCAGGCATATAAGTAGCTTCTTCACAACCTGCAGCATACAGAATATTCCTTTTCACCCTTTATTAGCGGCAAAGCTAAGAGCATAGTGAATCAGTTTGAGTTGGTTATATCATGACAGAGACAGAAGGAAACTTAAGCTTTTTCTTCCCCTGATGGCAAATTTTTAGAGCTCCTCCAAAATGTTCAAAAATAAAAATTCAAAGGTATGTGAAGGAATAAAAAAGCACTCAGTACTAGAAATGGAGAAGGCTTGAAATAAAAAAAAAAGAGCAAGAGTTTGGGAATGAGAGAAGAATTAAGAGATGGAGCTACAACCACTCCTTCATGACCTTAGTCCTTGGGCAGTGGCTGCAGTCAGAAAACATTAAGACAAAATGTGAAATATAGAAAGAGAGAAATTAACTGAATTTAATAAGGAAAGAGTGGCAGAAATATTACTTTTGCAATTATTGCAATGTGTCAATTATCACTTTTTAATAACATGCAAATAAGTAAGAATGAGAAGGTGACCTATGTAAAAGCAGTGAAAGAGTTTGAGGAAAGCTGTAATCTCATTAAGAGTGGAATTTCTAGAAGTTTTACATGGAACTGTAAAAATAAAAACCTTTAACCTTTTTTTTTGCGCCACTGACTTGAAATTCAGAAGTCAGAAATATAACTGTAGTATTTTAACATCAGAGATCAGGTGGTGATTCCAGAATCCATGGTGACAGATGAGATCGATGAAGCATAGGGTCTTAAACTTAGAACTGTCAGTGACAGGAGACATAGAACATTGCTCATAGCATTCTAGAATGCCCAAATGAAGAACAATATAGTCTCAGAGAAGTCTTAGATAAGGAATGTAACTCAAACAAACAGGATGTAAACTCATCTCTGTGTACCCAGACAAGATAAAAAGTAAATATTACAGTTTTTGTGGTGAAACACGATGCTCGCCTGCTCAAGAACGAAGGTCAAGAAGCAGAAGAAGACCTGGAAGGAACAAATAAGGACTTCAGATGGGATTGTGACTATGTAAAGCAAACTATTGAATATGTATAAGCAAGCAAGAACATATAATGAATATGTAAACAGTATGTGTAATAAAAAGCCCTGCCTATCTGTCATTTAGCATGTTTGATTAGACGAGCTATCCTCCAGGCATCCAGTGTGCTGCATAAAGAATGTCTGCTTTTTAACACCTACAAATTGGTGTTAAAGAGTTTGTTTCTGATGCTTTTCAGTATCATCAGGATGCATCAAGTTACAAAAATAATCAGGGCAGAAAGCTGGGAAGGCAAATTAGAGGTAGCTATATGTAAGCTTCAGATCAACAGGAGAAGAAACTGGCAGATAGTCAATACTTAGGAGAGTCTTCAGGAAAAACTTCAAGAGAATGCAGAGAAAAGAAAAGAAAAGAAAGTGCATAAACTGCGGCAACTTAGACACAGGCAAAGTCCAGAGGCTGGAAACATTCGCACTCACAAGACATACTATTAATTTAAAATGTGAGACATTGGTGCCAACTATTTCATATGTTTGAAATACTTCTTTGATGTCTTTTAAGGATGTAAACAGTTGAGAGAAGCCAAGGATTAATCTGAGATTCAAAATAGTACAGAAAGACTAAAACGAATGAAAAAAAGGCAGACTAGCTCTATGCAGCAATAATGGTCTAAATGTACCAATGCAGTACAAGGAAATGCACTAACCAGGTGTAATTGTAGAGAAGGACCAAATATCTTTGAACATATTTGCTTTCACAATGTATTTCAGTGAAATTCTGAAGGTCTGCTGCGTTTCAGCCTTGTTTGGAGCACTGCCACTATCAAGGGCCATAAATATTTTGCAGCAATTACCCAGTTCTGAAGTTCATAGCTCTGCTGGATAGTCAATCCTATCTTTAACACATAAGTTTTTCCCTTTTTGTAGTCTTCATTTGCTCATCTCTTCACAAGGTCACAGTTTCAAGGCTTCACTGTTACCAAAATTTCAAGAGAAGAATGTGAACAAACCTTTTGAAAATTTAAGATTCCTTCTTCTGCTATATAAATTTTAGTGATCATGAGAATGTGACAAATAAGAGTAGCTAAACTCAAGTGTTATATGATTTTTCTTTAAAATTCTAATGGAATACTTAAGTGATGGTCAATAACATTCTCTTCTCTAGTCTAATATTGCCTGTAGCACTCCTTATGGAACTACTCTCAGAGTGCGAGAGCAAAAAGAACTTGGAGACATTTAAATTTATTTCATGAGAGAACTAACTACATATTGAATCCTGATGATCTTCAGAAGTGAAAGCTAATATATTGAGACAATACAGCATTCCAATATGGAGAGTACCAGTTTATGATAATTACTTTTGCATCTGCATTTAGAGTACCACATGTAATTACTGAAGTCTATAGTTTTCTCCCAGCAATGGTATGCAATTTCCATTAGTGGTCTTGGCAGTCATGCACATGCATTACAAGACCTCTAAGTAATCTGTAGCCCCTTGTAATTAAATGCAAAAAGAATTACAGCCAGTAGAACATAGTGAATAATTCACAAGCAATAAATTGCCTGATGAATGTGACTTATTTTTATGTGCCAAAACACAACCAGGTATTTTATTTTTTCTAAACCATTAAGGTACTCATTTATTATTTTGTTGATCTATGGTCCTTTTTTCAACTTCTTGCAAAATATTTCAAAATTACTACTAGAATAACACTGATTGTTTACATACTTCCTCACTGAAATTTTACATTAGGGATTTGAAAAAGGATGCTGAAGCTTTGAAATTTCAGTTTTTTCTCCATAGAAAGCCACCTATTTGAAAAATTCTTTCTGCAGTTAAAGAGTAAACAATTCAAAGCCTCCCTATCTTAAAACAGCTTCCACTAGAATTACTTGAAAAGCATAACTTTCATCTAGCAGTAAAGTCTTATAGTTTGAACTTCAAACAGTGCACAAGTGGAAGAAGCTTCATAGGTCTTTGAATCTTTCCGCTGATATTGAGGGTTACCATATTATCTCTTTCATAACTAGCCTAGTACCTTCTTAAACACCAGCTCCATTATTTTCCATGCTACAATTTCCTCACTAATGTTTTTCCACAGGTTCAATATGCAAACATGTTTATCTTCTGTCAATTCAGTATTTTACTCCAATAAGTCTTCTTATTCTTTGATGATTATACACCTGATAATGCATTTTGAAACAGCAGTAATTTTTCTTTCAGAATTTATTTTGTTAGGTTTAAATAAAGAAACTCACTTTCCTAATTTCATCTGGAAGATTGATCTTTTATCTAGTTGATTATTTCCCTGTGTGTATGATAACCCTTCTCTTAACTTCTAATCCTCTGCATTCATTATTTTTCTTAGATATGAGTGACTGAAATTTTACACACTTTTATAAATGATGTTTCTTGTGTGTCCAAAATGGAAACAAACTAAACTAGAAAACACCATGGAAGAAAATATTTAATAAAACTCATTTTCAACTACAACAGTACAATATAATAACTCCTATACACACCATGACACCAGATTCTATCAAATTTCATTAACAGAATGGAGCAGATGAGAAGAGCCTGGATTACAGCTCAAGTGAAATGTTGCAACTGCATAGAAAATCTTAGAGCATAAAAATTCTTAGTAGACTGCAAAGCCTTTTACAAAGATGAACAGTGTAATAACCCTATTTAAACTAAGTGCAATGCAGTTAAATGGCCTAACAAAGGAAAATGAAAGGCTAGGAACCCATATTTTTAAGCCCAGAATTGTGTTTTATGCTCAATACATTTCATCTGTTTTTTCTAACAAGAAAATTTTAATCAATGTTTTTCATAAAAAAGTCAGTTTTTAAGTCTTTTTGTAACATGACATTACGACTAATAAATACAATGTATTAAGTCTAGATTACACATACTTAGAATTCGGTAATAATCTTGGGCCGTGATTATTAAAATAATTTATGAAAATTAATCAAGAAAAACCCTTTTTGCTTAGTTTAAATATTACCATAAATAATTATTGAGATTTATAGTAACAATTACATTTATTTATTTCAATTCCATTACCCTTTTTGCAAAAACCATGGCTCAAAATAATGAAAAAGCACATTAGTATTACAATGAAAGTTTGTTGAGCCGTGCTTTTCTTTCAACAAAAATATTAATATGTACCTGTCTGCAGCTTCTTTTGGGATTTGTGGGGCTTTTTTTTTTGTTTGTTTGGGTTTTTTTTTGTGTTTTTTGTTGTTTTTTTTAATGTTGGCACTAAGACTTTTTCAGATTAAAATATCTTTGATTGGATTCTTCTCTAGAAAGAATCTTTGGTTTTGTCTAATGATGACTAAACAGGAATTCTAAATTCAAATTTCCTCTCCTATGGTATTTAACGTAAACATGTTACAATATATGACAGCACAATCTGTGTTTGTCAGATAAAATTTAAAAATATAGCTATTTTTAAACATTGAAAGCATTCTTTTCAATATCACTGTTTTATAAGAAACACCTGTTTTAATGGAATTGGATTGATGTTGCTCGTGTTCTTTGATGAATAAAAATGAAATTTTGTAAGTCACAAAACAGCAAGGCATCAATAATGTGTCATATGTTTGTGATCTTTCATAAATAACTTTGTTTTGGTAAGACAACAAAAAATCGCAAACCACACAGTTAAGGAGATCTTTTCGGTCAGTCGAGACATTTCTAATATGTCCAGCACAACTGCTAAATTAAATAGACCTCACAGTTTGGGTGTATCATTACACACTAACTCAAGGAAACAGAAGATGTTCTTACCCTTAGGTACAAGTTAAAAGTTGTATATTAATTCAAAGGGAAAGAAAAATCATAAGTGCTTTGTTAGAACAAGATTTTATCAGATACCTAGAAAGAATCCATGAGTTCAAACCCTCAATCTAGAATTTAAAATTACAGAGAGAAATGCAGGTTTTTATTGTCAAGGTCTTGTTTCATTTTCCGTTTTTCTTTTGTTCATTCAATATGTCTGGAATCAGCCTTGGGAGTCTTTCTATTTTTAAATTAATTTCTATTATTAGCAAGTAATGTCAGCTTGTCTAGAAATTGGAATTTGATTCTGCACTCTCTGAAACAAACTCCTGGGTTAAGGACTCTTTTCTCATACCCTCCAAATATCACAGGCAAAGTATCATCAAAAGGACCATTATTTCCCTCATTTACCTCATTTTAGGAGGCCACAATCAGATAGGGAAGGGAGGAGTCAGAAAGGAAGGCAGGAATTATACAGAGGCAAGGATTATACTGCTTCAAGACATAAACATAAAGCATTAAGATCAAATCCTAGAAAAGTTTACTGCTTATTGCAATAACAAAAGAGCAAATTGTTTGTAAACCTTTTTCTTACTCCAAAGAATGCACATAGAGCCAATATAGTGAAATATCACTTAAATTATCCTATTCCTTTATTCTGCAACATCTTTTCATTTTATGTATCATTTTTACACACACAAATGCACTGAGATCAAACATAGTTGTACGTAATATTGTGGTGGTTTAGTTTTCTTGGTTTTGGTCTGGGCCTTCCCTAGTAACCAGCTTATAACTAAGGAAGTATTCCACACCATTCCTTCACGTAACCAGAGGTATATAAGATGGGGAGTTTCCTCCCTCTGGCTCTTCTCTTCCTTTCGTGTGCTGGGGAGGACATCAGGTCTCTGTGTCAGCTTAGCTCTTATCTATGTGAGCTGAGGCCTATCGGAGAAGCTGGTGTCTCAGTCGTCCGGAGGTGGGGATTTCTACTGCTTGTCTTAAGAAGATTTTTGGTGAGAATTTATTGTATCAGTTACTTATTGAGCTTTTCCCTGAGTTTACAAGTGTGTGTATGTTGTTTTCGTTTGTTTTTACCTATTTTTGTCCCATTTCCCTTTCCTTTCCCCCTTTTCCCTTTTGGAGTTGTTTGGGGTTCTTATTCTGTAAATTCATAGTGTCTGACTGTATATAATTGTAATATATATATATATGTATATATATATATATATATATACTTTTACTACAATTCTCTTTTTTTTTTTTTTTTTTTTTTTTTTTTGGTGNTACTACAATTCTCTTTTTTTTTTTTTTTTCCTTTTCTCTTGGGGGGGGAATCTGTGTGGTTGGCTGTTGGGTTTGGCAGGGAGCCAACCCAAACCTCCACAATTATGGACAAGAATATTCTACTTCCTCACATTAAAATGAGTAACCACTGAAAAAAACCCCATATTGACATACCCATAAAAAAAAATAAAAATCAGACTTTCCAGGTTGTATTCTACTCACTTGTATCCTTTGCTGGAGGAAATGACAAAGCATGTAAGTTAGGTATCATTATTGCACACTACAGCATCCCAGGCCATTTCAATCACTGAATATGTCTAAATAAACAGAATTATAGCTTGACTTTAATTGCTTTCACAACAGAGATGAAAATGGTATGTAAATTTTATATGGACTAAATAGATAACTGTGTATTTACATGTATATTACACATATTTTACCTCTAAGCATGATATTTGCCTAGGTAAAGAATGAAACAAACTCAGTCCCATTCGTTTTAAGGCACCAAAATATTGACACACCTATTCTTTGAAAATAAACCACCGAAGTAAATGGTTAAAACATATGGTCATTTGCTCCAATATAGCAGAAAAAAAATAATAAAAGGCTTACATATACTACTTCATTTCTTATGACACAAGTAGAAGTAATTACACCATTTCTTTAGAACCTGTACAGGAGTCAAATAGTCCCACTGGCTGCACATTGAATTAGTATCTCTTCAATATTATTGTAAAGTATATGGAATAAGCTTAAAATCAGCAAATTATTTGCCTGTTTTGAGTACCTGTCACAAACTCAGTTTTCAATAAACTTAGCAAATGATACATGGAAATATCATCATCTTTATGAAACTTTCTGGTGAAATAGTATAGAAAAAGCAATTATTTTGGAGAATACATAAAAAATAAATCTATAACAAGTTATTAACTTTGGAAAAAATGTAATGATTAATCAGTTATTTGATAATGAGAAAAGGCTAATTATATTACAAAGTTGCCTAGTGGAAACCCATTAGTAACTAAATAAATCTATTGTCATTGGGGAATTCATCAATTTCAACTACATACATATATATTGAATTTTCTTTATATTTGGCAAGATGACAAGTAATTAGGATCACGAAAAGATAAACATTTTAGATTTTCTAAATGATAAATTATATGCAAAAAAGGTTACCTACAACAAATAAAGATTGCAATGATATATATAAAATTGCAAGGCAGATGTTGACAGTCCGTATCTAATATAACAGAATGTATACTGTGTTCTCAGTAAGACATTCAAAAAAATAGGTGCAGGCAGCCCAGTTACATTTGAACAAGTGCAGATTTGGAATTCAAAAACTGTGGCTTTTTCTTTCTTACTTGGAATAACTTCACTTTCAAAAACAAACTTGACCAAATCCCGCTGCAGCTAACAGAGCCTTCTAGGCTTCGGATCAGACTTTGAAGAATACTGTTGTACCAGATTTGACTGGAGTAGAATCAATTTTCTTCACAGTGGCTCATATGGGGCTGTGTCTTGAGTTTGTGTTGAAAACAGTGTTGATAATAGAGTGATGCTTTTGTTATTGCTGAGCAGTTCTTACACAGAGCCAAGGCCTTTTCTGTTTTTTTGTACTGTCATGCTGATGTGATGACTGGAGGTGCATGGGAAGTTGGGATGCAACACATCCAAGACAGGTGACCCAAACTGACCAAAGGGTCAGACCATTCCAGACCATGACATCATGCTGAGTATATAAAGTGGGGGGGAAGAAGGGAAGGAAGGAAGGAAGGAAGGAAGGAAGGAAGGAAGGAAGGAAGGAAGGAAGGAAGGCATTTGTCTTTCCAAGAAAACTACACATGATGGGGCCCTGCTCTGCTGGGGATGGCTGAACACCTGCCTGCCCAAGGGAAGCAGTGAATTAATTCCTTATTTCACTTTGCTTGCATGCATGGCTTTTGCTTGCCCTAGTAAACTGTCTTTATCTCAACCATGAGTTTTCTAGCTTTTGCCCTTCTGATTCTCTCTCTGTCCCTACTGGGGAGTGGGGGAGTGAGTGAGCAACTGTGTGGGACATGCTTGCTGCCTGGGGTGAAACCATGACAGCACTTTTTGTTACCCAATGTGGGGCATAAAGCATTTGAGATAATAACAGATTTGACTGGAATATGCTAGGTAGAATTTAGTTAGTTCTGCTTAGCTAGTAATCATCAGGCTCCTGTGCTTTCCATGAGGCTCACTTTTCTGACTGTATATTAGTGGCTAGTGCTTATTGTAGTCCTCACAGAGGGCATGGAACAAATCT
The DNA here is from genome assembly GCA_013396755.1 of Sclerurus mexicanus. Taxonomy (NCBI): domain Eukaryota; kingdom Metazoa; phylum Chordata; class Aves; order Passeriformes; family Furnariidae; genus Sclerurus; species Sclerurus mexicanus. Next base: position 153,321 of record VWZF01000653.1, read on the forward strand.
GTAAATTTGTCTGAATAAAAAAAAATAATTGTCTTGAATTGCTGCTTAAACACTGACCATGGTGAATACTCCTCAACACACTGACAAAGTTTGGGTTAAAAATGTTTTAACATCTATATTCAAAAGTGTTAAAATGTGAGGAAAATAGTTTCAGATATATGTGATTCAGCACTATTTCAACTATTATAATGCAAATGATAAGTGTGATAGACTTAGTGCAAGAAATTATTTAAGATTAACCACAGACGTTAAAAAATGTCTAAATATATTTTCATGCCACAGTGCAGAATAACATTTAACATTATGCTAATTCACTTACAATCCTAACATTATGCATTTTCATGTGTTACAGTGAAATGAAATGCACACATACTGAAAATTTCAAAAGTGCCTCTGGTTTAGGTGTCAAGAAACACTTATCTTACTAGGCTCTTAATTCAAGTTCAATTATGATATATCACTATCGATCATTATTAAAGCACAGAATTAAGAGTTAATTGTGTATTTTTTTTACAGATTTGGGCTCAAATAAGTTTAAATTAAAAAAGGCACTCGTAAATGATTAATTTCCTGAGGAGATGGTAAGAAGTATTTGCCATTTTATTTCTTCCTTATTTTCTGAAGTGGAAAAAGTAAATCTTATTCTTGTGTTCTTATGAATCCTTGCTGTGTAAAAGTGTTCTTTTCAGTTGGCTAACTGGAAAGTTTGATTTTAATAGGAGTATTTACACTGTCTGGTACAATGTTTGATAGACAGACCATTTAACTATTTAGGTGGAGTGTTAAATAGTGCATGGTAAAAAGTAAAAATACATCTAATCTTATCTTTTGTCATTCTACCAAATATGTCAAATTACTTTTGTGATTTCCGAAAAACAAGTGGCTTATAGAGATCATAGGGGGATTTAGTAGGGTGCATAAAGAACCAGATACTAGTTAGGAATTTATTGTAGTTTCCTTACCCTAGTAAGTAAGCCAGAAGAAAAATAAATTTCATGTTTCAATCATTTTCATTTGTTCAAATGAGTAGACTTACATAAGATATGCTCTGAGGTATAATTATTGTCCAGAGATATAATTTTCTTTTTTGCTTCACTTCACAAGAATGAGTCACTAATTTTACAAAGAAATTTACCCTCGTCTTCTTTCTCAGGTAAACTTAATTCATGGCTGGAGAGTAAGATAACTTTATAGATTATGTTGTGTTATGGTCACTGAAGTATTTGTGAAAGTAGTTGCACTACTATATACATATCAAGAAATGTAATTCAATTTGCACGTTGTTAAGTTTTTGCTCACAAGAATCAAGCTATTACGGAGAGCTGTGAAAAGAATCAATAGATTTGCTTAAAATAGAAAAGTTATTAAGTCTAAGTCATTCTGATCATCCTTAAATCTAACAAGCTTTGATATCTCAGCAAAATTTTTAATTAACAGTGTTCGATATCAGGTCTGCCAAATACTGGATTGAGGAGTCTGCAGCTCTTAAAAGCCTTTGCAATAAACAAAAGGAATAAATAAGAAATCGACATAGAAGCAGGAAATTCTTCAAATAGATGCATTTTGCAGTGTTTCTGCATGCAATTTCCCTGCAGTTCTTAATAACATTTCTGTGCATAAATCCCCATCCCTTGCTTGTGTGTGTACTACTATAGGGAGCATTCATCCTAGGGCAGTGTGCATTCTTCTGAAAAGTGACTCTCTTTAGGCAGCAGATTTGTAAAGGTATCAGCATGCAAGTCCTTGTTTCCTTTACTCTAAAATAAGTAAGTAGATTTTGCAAAAAAACAGAAATAACATTGTCACATGAGATTATTGCCCATCGTTAAAGCTATGAATTCTACTCTGTAAATCTGACCATCAGGGAGACCAGCTATAGGATATTTTATTTCAAACTCATGTGGTGTGAACTCTACAAAGCTTTCCTGAGCTGATAAATACTTTGGTGTTGAGAGTGAATTTATTTTCCTGGACTTAACTACTCCAGCTGTCTGCCACTGGCGATAGATATGGATGACCATCATTCAACTAATTAACCAAAGTTTCTATGTCATTAATAAATCTTGCACTCTAAGAGGAAAGTAAAATGAATCTTCTTGGATTAACTGATGGGATACTTTTGCTAAGGAGTCAAGCTAGCAGATGGGGATGTGTTGTAGGCTGCATCATGACTTACTGAAAAATCTCAGTTAAAGAACTATAGAACACCTCTAGACTTATTCATGAGGTATGGCAGATGTAAGAGTTGGTAAAGAAACCTTAAAAATCCTTTGCATCATAGTAAAGTATGAAGAGAGCCATAGCTGAGCAAGCAGGACAGACTACCTACAGGATTTTTGTGCAGTCTTTTCTAAAAGCCTGGGCTAGTAGGACCATTCAAGTAAATGCTTAATCCTCTGTGCATGACTAAATAGCACAGATTTATGAGGACCTGAGAGTCCTATTTAACTGCTTTTTCACAAGGAAGGGGCTTAAGCTAATGTTTAAAAGTTGAACTCATCAGGATCACTTTGCTTAATGCAAGCCTAGGCCAGCATTTGACAGAAAATTTAACAACCATGCTGAAACTCTTTGTTCAGCCTTCAAAACTCTTGTTCTGTAACTTTAGGTAACAAATAATACAATATCCTGTTTCTGTATTCATTTGCTGTGTACTAATACAACCACTGAGTGGTGTTTATATAGGGATGTAAGCAATTACAGTTGGATGATAGCTAGAAAATTTGTGTATGTAGCACACATGCATACCTTGCAGATGCCTTTATTGACTTAAAAATTCTTTATCTATAGCCTTCTGGGTAAAGCAGTAAGGAAATAATAGAATTAATAAAAGTTAAAATTAATGCAATAACTTGACAGTCTTCAAGATGCAAATTAGTCCAAGAATGCACTTTTTCGTGTTAATAAAATAACAAATTCTCTTTAGTTGCACTACCTTCCTTTTTTTTAATTACAATTCTATATTCAGGAAAAATATTCAAGCTTCACAGACCACTCTTAAATATTAGTTAATTTCCAATGTAAAAGGAACATACTTCAGAGTCCATCAGGGCTACAGAGATCTTACCAGCTTTCAAGAAATTTAAAGAAGTTCTTGCTAGTGGTAGTGATTAGATAGGTAGACAATTAAGATTGAACTGGTGGTAGATGAAATAAGAAATGGGCAGAAAAATTATCTTAAGTGTGTGGCCAAAATGTTAAACCCCCTCCACTCAGTTTCTCCCTAAAAATCACCACATTTGGCTGATTTTTAGGGTCTGTACTTGTATTTTTTAAATTAAATTAAAAAGGCTAGTACAGTTTGAGATCAATAAGTAGATCATAAAAACCCTCATACTATTTGGTTTGGGTTTTTTTTCCTTTAAAAATAAATGCATAATACCAATTTTAATTTTCCACTATACATTTTGCATAGATTTAACAAGCCAATTGGCTTCTGGCTGCCAACACCTCTAGGTTTTTATATTGCAAAACAATATATGTTTTGTCATATCCAACTCATTAAATAATCACCTTGTAGTATTGTTTGTGATTATATTTTGATTAAGTGACTGCTGTGATACTGCATAGAAATGCTTCCTATTTGTTTTTTGGGAACCAGCTGCTTTCACAAGCAGAAAAAAACAGCTATGTAGTGTTGGAGCTGCAATTTCAATATTACACATTTATTGTACAACTTTATAAACAGGATCATTTTTCAAGGTATTCAAGTAAATTCAAGTAAAATCTGTGGACATGTAATATAAAGAAATAGCTCTTCAAGAATAAACAAAATCTCTTAATAGTAAAGAATGCGTACAGCTATGGAGAATATTCTTAACATTGGCCACATTGCTGGTGAGTTATTGTGCCTTTTATACACATGGGAGAAAAAGAAGAAAGATAATGGGCACAATAGTCATCCTAATAATACAACAAGTTGAATTTCAACTTTTAAACTTCTCTCTAAAGTTAAAAGTTAGCTTCCAAAGCTTTTTAAGAGGCTGCTGCCCTTTTCAAACCATATTTCAGGTGCATCATTCATGCTGATTTATACATGCTAAATGCTACGTGCCCTATTCCTTCTGTGCAAAGCTGAAGAAGGCTGTGTAATTTCATTCCGCACCCTGGCAACCTCATTCAGCTCAGACTGGTTGAAAAGTCTTAAGGCTAACTGCATGAATATTGGTTATGAACTGAGCTGGGGATAGATAGGACCTATAGCTAGTCCTGACACACTCATACAAGATACAGGCAAACTAGTTCTTTCTCTACAAAATAATTGAGATTCCTTTGGCTTCATTCAGAGCTATTGAGATAACACAACAGCAAGAAGGCAAGGCAAGAGGAATAATGGTAAAAATCCAGAGCAGCATTTCAGAGTTTGAACTATCACAAGCAGAAACACCTTTCAAGTTGCCTTTTTTTTTTTCCTTTTTAAAGAGTAAATTAAAACTGTTTGACAACTCTGAATCACATATGAGATAGAAGTAATTGTCACTTTAGAGAAATATGCATAATACCATGGATGTTACTTATACATGTACACCATAATAGAAGCTAGGGCTAACAGAAAGATGAAATTGCTAATATCATAGCAAGAAACTCTGTAAAAAAAAGGTCTATTCAAATAGTTGCCTCTCCAGAGGACAATACTATGGCTGTATATCCATTACCTTTTGTGAAGAGTGAGATTATTAGGAAATATGTGTTTTGCTTAAACTCTGTTCCTTACACTACTGGCACAGCAGAATTTGTTACCACATCTGACAGTGTTGTGAGAGATTCAGGTTAAAGCCCAACTGAAGATCAAACTAAAAGTAAAGAGACCTAGTCCTTTCTGGTTGCAGCTGAAATAAAGTAATATGACAACACTGAGAATAATATTTCTGTTGTATTATTGAAGAAAAATGCAAATTAAATTGTCAAGAGACTGAATATCCAGCTAACCAATCTAAGTAATTAGAAACGAAAACAATAACTGTTCGAAGTTGATGTGGCAGAGGTGCGTGACACTGTTTTCCTGATTCAGCTTCAGACTTACTATGATTCATACAGCTGTTCTGATACAGAAAAAAAACACTAAAGCTGCAAACTGTACTTCCATCATTATCAAATGGACAACTTCCAGTCATGTTATCACAGAAGAATTAAAAAGGAGAATAGCAGAATATTAGACCTACTGCTGGTGTTTTTATTCAGGAAAGATATGATTCTCTGATTTATGTTAAATATTTTTTTAACTCTAACCCCCAATATATAGTTGGTTATGCTGGTCTACAAGTCAGAGAGGTTGGAGGTGTGAAACTACATGCTGTTGCTGGTTCTGTTACTAGTCTGCTTTACGATCTTGGACAAGTCTTTAAATTTTGCTGCAGTTCCTCTCTAACATTCTAATTCTCTCAGGTTTCTTTATAATCAGTTCTTGCTTGATCTTGACCAGATAAGAACAGGTAACAGATAAGAACAGGTAACAGATAAGAACAGGACCTGAAGAAATGGCTGTGGGTTTTTGACTTTTAGTTTTGAGTTTGTGGGTTTGGATTTTCTTTCTGATTTTGTTTGTGTGGCATTTTTTGAGTTGGGTTTTTGGTGTTCTGTTAGTTTGTTTGGGTTTTCTTGGGTGTTTTTTTTGTTTGCTTGATTGGTTGATTTTGTGTTTGGTTTTGGTCTTAAATTTAGTGTAAATACTTGTTGGTTTGATATTATACTGCCTACAAAAATTTTGATGTTTAGAAAGAGACTGGGCACTTGGAAGCGACTGGAGTCATTATCTACAGTGTTCTAACAAACATCTGATTTTTATATGAAACTGAAGAAGTGATAGGAGTGACTGCAACAAGGCATTAATAGTGCTGCCTAAAGAAAATGTTGCTGTTTGTATGAAAGGAATCTGCAAGCACTTGGTGGACTGACCTTGCTCTGTGTGACTCAAGAGAGGATGACTATAGGTATTTTTGTATAAAGATGTTCAGCTACAGAGCCAGTAGCTTCTCAGTGCTGAACATTGTTCTTGCAGACAGTAATGAAAATCATAGTGGAAGGTGAGCCAAAAGGACTCTTTGGAAATCGAGGAAACACAAGCTAGGGAGACAACCACAAAACGTGAATTTCTGTGGTGATATTTGCATATTCAATAAAAATGTCCCTATGTGACACTAGTGAGGAGATGGTTTGATTGAAATAGGACATGCTTTACACTCTGCAGTCAGCTTCCAGCCTCCTTTCATCTTGAAACAAGGGAAGTTGGTAAATGCCAATATTTAAGTGCTCGAAAACTAGCATTGAGAATTTTGCATACAAGAAACCATCTAATGTCCACTTTAGTTGTGGTCTCTAGTTATTTCAGGACTATCAGTTCTATTTTGTTTAGCTTGGTTACAATCTGCAAACTTTCAGAAAACAAGTCTAAAAGAGGAAGAAAGAAGGGACTATTTTGGCTGTTTTCTAGTATTACATTTTTACCAAGCAGCCTCTCTCTAGAAATGATCTGGCAGTTATTTAAACATCTCTGGGAGTTCTGATAAACTTGCTCTCAAATATCAATTTGAACTACCCACACTCTAAGTAAAAGCAATTAATTAGATACAGGAAAGAGAGGGAACGTTTTTAATGAACATGCTGTTGCCCCATCAGAGAAAGGGTTGACACATTTCATCTCTGTACTGCACAGCACTAAGAATTTGGAGAAAAGTCAGGATGATCCTAACCTGACACACTGCCTTAGGTACAAAGTATTGGTAACATGGATTTCTCTACTTCAGTGGGCTCTGGGTCAGGACATAAGATTTCACAACGTGAGTAAAGAACTTTAGAGAAAAGGCTAAGAGTGCTGACCTAAAGCACAAGAGGAGAGAAAGTTAAAGATCACCCCTCTCTATGCAAGCCCTGTACAATTTTCTTTCATGTATAAATAATGGACATACTGCATAAAAGGTGCAAGATAGATCATCTTTAATGGTTAAAACAGCAGCCAAAAATAGAATCTTGGGATTTTTTTCTGTAAGTCCTTTTAGCACATTTTAGGACAAAGCCCTTGTCAAGAGGAATAGACATTTTTGGACAAGCCAGCACATTTGTTCCCATAACCTGAAATGGAAAACACCAACCATCCGTGAAATCAAAGGGAAGACAGGTTCCTCCTACAAGAAGACATTTGTAATTATACTGCTTGGGATCAGCATTTTCTCTTTCTTTTATACTCCTACTCCTCCTATTCTTTCCTGTGATCTCTCACCAGAACTCATTAAAGGCGAAAATCAGAAAGGGGAAAACAGACACAAAATAGGCAACACTTACTTAAGCTAATTTACAAAATGAGAAATCTTTTAGTTGCACAGACAAGAGAGCTAATCTGCACTTACTGAACAAATAAAAACCCCAAAACATTTCCAACACAGTAAATATTAAAACATGATTTCTATATACACCAATTAACACAGTAGCAGTCAGCAACCTTATAACCTGAAACAATACATAGGTCCCACATTCCCTAGACAGCTTGTATATTTTCTATTATAATTTAAGCACATTTCTTTTTTACTCCAACTTCAAGTGAAAGATACATGGAGGAGTCTTCCCTGCAGCTGAAAACTGTATTTATTGAATGCTGGCAAGACTGTTTACCATGCTTGATACACACAACATTTTAACCTTACATATCAAATTAATTGCATTGTGCAAGTGCAGATTGAAGGGATTTCCATGCTGTGTTTCATATCACCTGGTAGTTGAAGAGAACCCGTACCTGTGCCTTGTCAATGACACATGGAAGTTGGGACTTCCCTGCATTCAATGAGGAGAAAAGAAGTGCATTGTACTACTGTCTCCAGCAGTTACAGAAAGAAAAAAAAGTATCTCCTGACTTAGTATGGGTAAAATTCAGAAATTAAAAAGACCAACGATTTTTATAAAGAAAATACATTATCTGTGCATGAGCTGGCTGAGAAGGAAATCAGAAGTATAAGAAAGAAAAAGCATTGGGGGACTCAGAGTGGAGTAAGGATGTAGTCAGATTATCGTGGAAAAGTAGGTATTACCTTGTATTTGCCCTTCCTTCTCTACATGTGTGGAGTTATGCATGCTACCTTGTGAATACCAGGATCCGTGTGATGAAATATGTCTAAGAAAGACTATAAACTCTATTTCAGGTTTGTGATCATGTATATGGAACCAGCAAGGTAAGTGTTTCATTAGTGGAATCTGAGTGCCCTTTCAAACCCCTGGGTATGTGATAAGATTTGGAAAGGGTATTTATTCTATGCTTTATATGGAAAGTTATACAGAATTCTCCCTATTTTCTATATGAATCAGACTCTGGAATTTACAGACAGTAACTAAATAAGTCTGAAAGGAGGAAATGCAGAATTAAAGTGTTTGTCATCCTCTGAATTATGGGTAAAAACTTCAGACAGTTCCCTACACAAGAAAATTTTCTTACCACTTTGCTGCCACAACCTACTCAAGAGAGCATGAAATAAGGGCAATAGGTGTTTCAGAGAGTGTACATGCTCCTTTCTTTCACTTTTCCCTTCACCTTCTCCCTTGCAGTCCTTCCAGATTATTTTTGATTGTTTGTTTTTATCATGAGTACACCTCTGCCAATCTGTTCCAACTAATCCCTGGATCAGTTCAATACAGCTGTATCTAAGAAGGTGTTTACCTCTGGAGCATTTGCAGATAATTCCCATTGGCTATGGACTGCCCCAGGAAAGGCAGAAATTGTGTATTTTCTGGCTTTCAGAAATCAGCACCCTGAAAAGTCAGAAAATACACCAGAGAACCTTCCATCTCCCCAAGTTTTTGGCTTTTTTTCATTGAATATGTAAGATGAATAAACAGGCTTAACATGGAATCAAGTTAAAATACTAACATCAAACACAGAAGAGGTGGTTATGTGTCCAAATGGGCAAAAGAGACACCAGAAGGTTTGTACAGAGTCAATAGTAACTACACTGTCTAGCAAAGATAGGCAATCAGAACCACACAAACAGTGCCAGCTCAGCTGTTTGGAAATTCTTTTCCTATCCACAGATAAAATGGGTTGTGACAATATTTTTTTCAAATGTTTATTACAGGAACACTAAAAGGTTCTTAGTGAAATAAGAACTTTACCGTGTGTCCTTTTATATCTGTCTAGCCCAATTAGACAAAAAAATGGGTACTTATTCTGATTTTACAGGTGCAAAACTGAAGGCCAGTGACAAAATCACTTGATTTTTCTGAAAGTCTACTACAAAGATAAAGCAAAGAACTGAGATACATTGAACCCAGAACTTAATGCATTGCTATCTTCCCCTGCTCTTATGGGAAAAGAAGTAGGCGATCCAATGTAATGTTTCATCCTTCTGTTTCTTCATACAATACAATTGATTCCCATGATGACTTTCTATGTTGATACTCCTACTCCAGGTTTAATACAACTTCAGGTTAATAATTTCTCCTGTATGTGTATTTTACTAGCTGAAAGGGTTTGTGAAATCTCATTTTCCTGTGCGACATGAAATGTGTTCAGGAATTAAAGTTCATCCTTTTGTCTTTCCTTCACTTTTGTGTTATCAACAAGCTTAAGGATACGATTTGAACATTGATGCTGTGATTAATTTTCATGGCATGATGGAGGAGTAAGTTTTCTAAAGTGTTAAGTGACTCCATACTGAGGCCCAGATACTTCAAATCTCTTACTGTGTCAGGAAAATAAATCCTCCTTTGACAGAAAGATTTGTTTAATATATATAAAAGCTTATAGACTCCTGAAGATTTGAATTCTTACAGCCATACATGTTATTAAGCAGGCTTTGTGCGATGATAAGTATTTGTGAGAGACAGTTTCTCAGTGTTATGCAGAACAGATACTCTGTCGCTTTCTGTTTCCTTTTTGCATTGCTGGAAAATCAAAGAATGAAGTTCAATGAGATTAAAGTACATGGATTTACTTCCTCTTTCTCAAAGGCAGAAGATCTGTAGTTCTGAAGTTATTCATCCCCTGGATCAACTTTCCCTGTACACCACGTACTGATACCAGGATTAGGTCATCTATCATGAAGATGGTCCACTTATATCCAGGTTGTTTTGTAGAGCATGAAAAGAATTAGCTTATTTAGGACAAATCTAGAATAATTCCACTGAAGTCAATGTGATTTCTCTGATTTTTGTTTCCAATATGAATGAGAAGAGACTATATTCCAGTTAAGTAAATTCTGTCAACTCTGCATTATAAGAGGAGTTGAAATGCAAAATTTAAAGGTGAGACACCTAATGAATCCATGTCTAATGGTCTATAGTACAAAGGCACTCGGAGTGTATTTTCTTACAGCTATTTGTATTCATCTTATGCCTTTTTTTTTTTACTTTAATTTCTATCACTCAGTATGATTTAACCCACTCAAAAATCTGAGTGACAACAAAATCATTTGAAGCAGAGCACTCTTTTGCTCCATGAACAGAAGTTCTCCATTTTTCCACACTGGCATATGTTAGTACATCTTAGGAATAGACCTGACTCATCAGTTAACATTGCAAAGCAGGGCTAGCAAAGAAATCACAGCAAGATTGAGTTTTGCAAGCTTTATGTGGGAGAGCAGTTATATAAGTAATTCATTTTCATTGTACTTCTGTGCATAATCTGTCAGCCTCTTAAAATGGGTAGTTTGGGTATTGGCATTAATCAGCTCACCTGTATTGCCTTGTGCCTAGACAGGGAAGCATATACCTTTGTGCTCAAATCCAAATTTTATGAAGATTGTATAGCATTTATTTCATAAAGTGTGCATATTTCTGACCGGGGCACTTTGCTCTCCAAAATGCAAGTGTATATGACTAGGATAGGATCTGGCTTGTAGCCTGTTTCATCTGCAGAAAAATAACCATTTTCTCTAACACAAAAATAAAGATGATAAATGAGCTATTCCCAGTTCTTCTAGGAATATTACCAAAGTCCATGATAGAACATTTTTTTAAATTTTTTTTTCTCTAAGTTCTTTGGTTTCTTCCTGTGGTTGAAATTATGGAATTCTGAAAACAAATGTCTCATGGTCATACGGCAAAAGGACATCACAGTCCTGCAAACCCTTCATCATTCAAATAATCCACAGACATTAATAATCACCTGGACTTCAACGGGATGATGAACATCAACAAGGTAAAAAACATCTTTACCTGCGTGCAACCAAATGATTGCTGAATTATACTTTAACCCATAAATAGTCCCACTGAAGCCAAAAGGAATAATTATTGTGCAAAGAACTCCCCAAAAAAATAAGTATCAGAGCTGGTCTTACCCAAATAAGTCTCAGCCATTTAATGAATTTTGTGCAATTGGTATCCTGCAACCACATACAGACCCATTAGCTTCAACCAGGATCCATCAGGGACTCATTGCAAGACTAGATCTTAAAGGCAGGCTGCCAAGAATGAATGGTTTAACTTAAGGGATGATGTTAAAATGATTTAGATTGACAGTTAAATTAAGTGAAACTACCTGTGTAGACACACACCAGTTTAGTATGCCCCAGTAATTTACAGTTTAAAACCCCAGGAGCACCCACACACCACCTTACTGGGGCTTAATACTCAACATAACAGAATTTGTTTGCTAACAGCACTTGAGAGACACATTCTACCTAACAATTTCTCCCTGCTTTGTGAATCAAGAAGTCAGCAGCATGACCTATGCCTAATCAGGAGTTTCTTTTCTTTACCAGGATGCTGCACCCCTCTGTCCTGTCCTGTCTGCCCCTGCACTTCCTGATTACTTTGGAGAGCTGTGCAGGGAGTAGAATATCATCATTTCTGATGATATTTATTCTTTTCATGATCCCGTTTGATCCATGATAAATAAGTGAGCCTGTGAGTGCTGGTTTTTCAAATCTCATCAGAGGTATTTTTAACAGAAAATAGACTTTTTAAATCTCACATAAATAAAAAAAAGATCCTTTCCTGGCCTCTCAATCTTGTACTGCATTCAATGAATTTCTTCCATCTCTTGATACAGTATAATCTGAAAACTACTTGGAAAGACCAGTGCTGACTTCAAGCCCTGTGCCAGTGATTTTACTGAGCTGTGGAAAAAACCAATAGCAGATAATTTGTTGTAGATATAACACAATGAAATATTTTTCAAATATGCCTGTTCTCTCATTTTCTCTTCTGGATTTGGCAATAATTTTTTTATCCCTTGATCTTGTAGTCCTTTATCTGTCACAAGTCTGTGCCAGCTTCACACAATATCCATAAACCCAGACCATGGTCTGGTAGGTAGCTCTGTAATATCTGTAACTTGTAGATAACCTAACTAGGATTGTTTTGTTGTTGTTGTTTATTTTTGTTGGGTTTTTTTCCCCTGTAGAAAAGGTTGGGCACTTTTGCATTTTGTTCTTTAATTAATAGGAAAAAAGTATTGTGAACTAGACAAGGGGTTTTGTTTGCTTTCTTTTCCTTAACTTCTACTTACCACCTCCCCCCAAAAAAAACCCTTGCAGACATTTTATGATAGTAAGGGTTCAGACTGGCTAGAAGTGTCAGCAAAAAGAGTTTTTAAAATCATGGAAACAAACAAAAGATTTTATAAACCTCTAAACACAGAGAAATAGATGGATATGCTTTTCTTTGAATATGGATACATACACAAGGCCAGGTTGATGGGGTTTTGAGCAACCTGGTGTAATGGAAGGTATCCCTGCCCATGGCAGGTGGGTTGAGACTAGATGATCTTTAAGGTCCTTTTCAACCCAAACCATTCTACGATTTGAGGCCTAAAACTGGCTCTTAAAAGAAAACCCCTCAGATTCAATTTGTGAGTTTTAGCAGGAAGCATTCCTTTTATTATGACATCAGATGAATGAGAATCTAATTTCTTCAAAGGTGTGCATACAGAGTTACAAAAGCCTCTGACTTCTATTTAGCTACCTAATTACCAATTCAAAGCATTACCTAATACTGGTCCACTCACTTCCAAATCTGTCCACCCCACAGTACCACCTTTGCCCCACATCTTACATGTCTTCCAAATTTGAGTCAAAGGTCTCAATGACCCTTTATCTTCATCTTTTCTTCCTCTTCCTCATCATCTCTGTCCCTCTTGGAACAATTTCAAGGCTTCTGACTTGGTCATATCAAGCAATGTGCCTGTTATGTCTTCTTTTCTGAGTACATCTTCTACAGACAAAATGTTCTATACTTTGCTGCAATCTTCATCCATTGGAATTCTTGATAAGAAATATTAAACATATCAGGAATCTAATACAAATGTACTTAGCTAGTGCTACTAAAAGTGCTAAACAAGTTATACTAAAATCTATATAATCTAGATTTCAAGACATCAGGTTCTATAACATGATTCTTTCAACCATTTTAATCTCTCTTCTGGCTCTTTGGTTTTCTCTAATCTGTATTTCCATGTGCGTATTATCTTCCCTTTTGGCTGTGGGACAGCACAAAAATTCTCAGGTAAACTCTGTGCCATGTTACAAAGTGTCCATTATCTCCAAATCCTCCCAGGGGAAACTGGATTCTGAAATAAACACTGCAACCTATGGCCAAATTGAGGCTTTCCTAGAAGTAGACTACATAAATACACGTCATTTCAGAATTACAATTGGCCCTAACATATATATAATGGAAGAATATGAATAAGCTAAATGATAACTGTGTTGATTAAATTGTGCTAAGATTCAATAATCAATTGTCATCCATTTGTTTCTCTTACTTATAGATTTATGATCTTCATATTTGCCATAAACACTTTTTAAAGTTTTGTTCTTTTTAGCTGCTCTTAAAAGTCCCAGCTCAAGAGACTGTTTACAGGTACTCTGAGCTATATTATTAGGCTAAGTATCTACAATCTGCTATAAAATTAAGCACATATTTAAGAAATTCCTTGAAACAGAGCCAAAAGTTCTGAAGTTGGCAATGGTTTCAAGTCAACAGTAATTTAACACTATGAAGTCCATGAAAGTTCCTGAATATATATATATATATATATAACAGAAAAAGAAGAAACCAAATATAATATGAAAAAGAAACCACACATAGAAGAAAAAAAACATATATACACATGTAAAATCTTCTATACTTCCTATGGGAGAAGGGTATGAGGGCATGAAAATCTGTGCAATCAAGAAAAAAAAAGAAAAGAGAGAAAAGCTGATTTTAATTCACATTTTTTATGCAGTTTTTGTATTTATTGAATCAGCCTAGAAAAGCCCAGCAGATAACTTGTGTTATAGAGTTTATAGTTTGGGATCAAAAATCTTATGTTCTAAGCTTGTTTAATTTCAAACTTTTATTGACAGCAGAAGTACACAATGTTTATAGTGCTATATTCTTTCAGGGGAAAGAAAAAAGAGAAGAGAATTGTCTTTCTAAACCCACTCACATCTCATCAGCCATAAACTGCATGAATGATAATAGATTCTCAAAGCTCTCTAGTTCTCTGTGACAATTCTAATAATGCAGTGCCAGATGTTTAAAACGTTTGCAATACCCAAAGGTTGCAATGTAGTGACCTCCATGGTCTCCTATTCAATGAAAGTGGTTGATAAATCTAAACATAATTACAGTGCAATCCATTTATAGTAGGTATGATTGTGATATAGCAAATAAAAGCACTTACAAAACTAAATACGTTTTATTAAATTTATTGTTTTCTGATTATGATAGACACACTCTCTTGGTGTCTATTATTAATACCTCTTAAGAAGAGAACAGGGAAGAAGCTTTGAATGTTTGAGAGATGGAAGAACATCAAGGAATGTAACATTTGTGCTTTCATTCCCACAAGCTGTGTAAACCATCGAGTTAATATTGCTAAAAAACAAAATTTAGGTTTTTTGCTAAGCCTCTGCAACAGCACATTGGGCATGTTCTTACTGTCCAGAGTCCTTGACAGATAACTGGAAAAGCAGCATTCCCCTTATCACATTTCATCAGCAAACTTGCTGTAATAATATATTCTTGCTTTCAAAATTAATTTATCAAGCACGCAGAATTAACACACAGCCTTTTTTAAGACCCAAGGCCTGACCCAAACCAAAGGAAAAAACCCCTTTTTATCCTTGATGTTAAAAACTCCTGAAAAATGAATAAACTGAGCATACATCTGCCTGTGTGAGTGGATGTTAAGTAAGTATATAAGTATTATGTTGGCATCAGTGAAATGATGACATAAGAACTGCCTGTTAGCTGTTCTGTCCATTAAAATAGTAAATGCTCTATCTATTGCTATCACACTGCTGTTATTATTAGGTTATTAAAAGATACTACAGATCAGAGCTGGAGAGGCATTCTTTTGGTCCATTATTCACCATGCAAAAAAGTAAATGTCAGCAGATAGAACAGTGTTTCAGCCACCCCTGCAACCTGACCAGACAGGAGTTGAGGAACCCCTCAGAGGATGCAATGTAGTGATGTAAAACAGAGGAAGCTAGTAGATTAGAAGTTGGGGCAGGTATTCCCTAAATGGATTCTTATCCTCCCTTTTCCCTTTATGCCTCAAGAAATTTCTGTGAAACGACCAGTCACGGTGCTTTTCCAGAGCAATTCAGCAGATTATTAGTCATTCCCACCAAGGCTGCCCTCTTCCCTGTGGAACACAAGGGGTTAATTTAATCTAATGAAGTTTCTCTTACATTCTAGTGTCTAAGTTTCCATGAAATGGAAACTCCACTTCTGAAATGTTGCCCTTTCATTTTTCAACGGCTCTTGTTGCCTTTCACTGTGGGATTTTCATTTCAGTCCCAAACAAGGACAGTGTTCAGACTCTTCTCTTCCTCCCTAATTTAGTTATATACCTAACATCATGACTCTGAGGCGCTCAGGGGAACCCTCTTCCACTTCCACTGTCTGACTCATCTCACAAAGCAATCACACCTGACCTGGTAACCTCTATCTTTTAGGCTGTGACGGGCTCTCACTGAGCTGCCTTTCCCAACTCACCATCTTTTCTCACTTAAGCCAAGCTAGCCTGAGTGAGCCCTCAGAGCTGACTTCACATACACGTTGGCATAGATAAGACAATCATTTTGCCTCTTTCTGTTGTTCAGAGGCATCTGGAGTACCTATTGTATTGCATGCAGAAACAGTGACTCATCCTTTCTCACTATGAAGTAATTTGATATCAGGGCACTTCTTGTGGCACCAACTTCTGCTCTTTTCACCAAGAAACTTAGCTTTTATTGAGCTTCCTTACCACAGAAGGAAATTAAACCCCCATTCTGTAGACACTTTCCAAACAGCAAAAAATTCTTCATGCTCCTCCACCATTCCCTGTAGGATCAGGGCCTCATTGATCTGGTTTCCTCTTTCCAGATATGGCCATAATAATTTTGTCATGGATAGGTGCCCACTTGGGTTCAGGGACCCGTTCACAAGTCCATGAAAAACCCAATCTCTTATGGAGAGACACAAATTTTCAGATGCTCGTGCAGATAGGATACTGTGAACATAATGTGTGGATCACTGTAAAGGCAAATAATTTTACTTTGTAGAGTTACAAACAGTCATGATGTTATAAATCTGGGGCTATAGAATAAGAAACTGAATGTTGTTCTTACATCATTCAACTATTTTGGATAGCCAAAGTCTGAGGAAAAAATGTGTTTTTTGGTTTTGATTTTTTTTTTCAAATACGTCAATAATCTTCTGTTTAATTTATATACCCACAGATGACAGCTACCTCCAAACCCTCTTAGTGCAGTGATATGGAAACATTTTTACTAAAAACTTCTTGGGAATACCTCAGAGAGCTCATGTTCATATCTATTTAAGTAAGCAGACAAATAGAATCTACCTAACCTAATTGGGGCAGAGGAAAAAAAATCAATAAAGTAAGCTTTCTTCTTATAAGTTTGTATCCCATTTGTTGTTGGTTATTGCTTGTGCTGTGGCTCATTTGGAGGAAACCTTTGTTCAGTGTTTAATTTGTTCTGCTCATTCCATGGTAACATCCCTTGGACATAAGGTTCTCTCTCTAAATATATATTTAATAACTAGGAAGTTATATGAAAATAAAACATTATGGAAGACATATGTTGTTGATGCAGTACATCCACCTGGCAAACACAGGTTCATGAAGTATTTTGTCATAATGGGAAAAATTTCAACTCCTCTATTTAGTTAATTAAATCACATCAGAAGAAATTCAATCTAGTGTCATAAAATATTTTGGGGGGGCTTTTTTCAATATTGCCATTAAATATATTTTCTTTTTTCTTATAAGATTCTGCCTAGTGCACTGTATCTGCCTATTGACATTAACAAAGTGAATGAAGCCCCACACAAGGAAATGATATTCATCATTCCTGGAGGCCACATTTTCCATAAGGATACATGAGAGGAAGAAGTATCTTAGCCTTGGTTTTGGAAAAAAAAAATGGTTCTTTGTGTTATAACGTTTCTGGAATAAATCCACCAGATATAAGTTACTTAACCCTGTACCAAAAGGCAGGGATTCATTTCCCTGAAGTTTCCATTGTATCTGAAGGAGACTATCGGCTTCTGTGCTACCACCTGGCTTCTCTAGCTTTCCCCTGACACTGTCTTTCTGGATTCTGTGCAAATCATACTGCTACAGTATCTTTTTTAGAGACATTTCCTTTATGAGTCTCCCTGAATGACGGTAGAAGCCAGTATCATATATGACCATATCAACTCTGTATGAAGTATCCCACTTTTGAGTCATCCTGCAACAGTTTTGAGTACGCAACAACTATCTCATCAGCTTCTACTATAAAAAAAGAGAGGAATACACTCCACTTGAATCTGCAGATCAAGTTCTAGGATAATGACAGAGAGAGTAGAAAAAGCAGTATTCATTGTGCCCTGCTTTTCCAGTCCAGATCCATAGAGGGGAAAAAAAAAGAAAAGGAAGAAAAAAAAAAACCCAAACAAATCAGGGTTCTCAAAGAACCTGATGCAATCTTTGATTACCACAGTCAAAGGTGTTAGAATGTGGAATGCAATATGATGCTGTACAGAGACATTGCTTCAAGGAAATAT
Source organism: Sclerurus mexicanus (assembly GCA_013396755.1). Taxonomy (NCBI): domain Eukaryota; kingdom Metazoa; phylum Chordata; class Aves; order Passeriformes; family Furnariidae; genus Sclerurus; species Sclerurus mexicanus. Next base: position 171,294 of record VWZF01000653.1, read on the forward strand.
CAGTTAGACTCAGGAACATAGTGTCTAAGTGATGACAGAAAATGTGTCTGGTTTGTTATTTTGATCTAGACCTCAGGAAACAGGCTGGTATTCCAAGACTGGTGATATTCTTGCTGTTGTAGATAACAATTCCCAAGAAAGCAAGGACTTTGTGCATAAAATGCAGCAGGTCATTTCCTAAATGCTCCCAGTTCCCTCTCTTGCAGTAGAGTGCATCAGCTTCAGTGTATTTTTATTGCTTGGAAAAATAAAATAAAGTAAAATAAAACAAAACAGTGTAAAAAAAAAAGGAAAATAAAATCTATCTTTCTCTGCATTGTTGAGGGAGAAAACTTGGCTGAATTACTTTCTGTTGTGGTGTTACCAATTTAATTAATGAATTTGAACAATCCTTTTTCATAGACATTTTACACATTAAATTACAGACACACTTATTTGTAGAATTCTTTTTCCTCTTCAAAAAAAGAGACTACTATTACATCCATTTAAAGGTTTAAAATAAAATTAAAAGAAAAGCCATAAAACAGATATAATAATAATCCCTTGTGTTCCTGTTAGGGGAAAGTGTCATGAGTAATCGTGCCTACTTTATCCTCTAATGTGTTGCCATGATACAACTGTCCTTATCTCCACCTTTTTTAACTTCCAATGCATAACTAATTCTCTGGAATAAGTTACAATTTAATTCTTGCAATGATATTTCCTACACTTGGAGAAATTACTCACTCTACCTGATTTCTCTAAGATCTTTTTTCTATCACTTTGCTAGGCAAAATCATATAGACAATTTGGAGAGAAAATCATAGAATAAAATAACCAGTACTGCAAATCCTACAGACTTTCTCCCTAATTTAGAAAATGTATTTCAAACTGTAATGTGCTTCTGTGCCTATTGTTAAGAAAGGTGCTTGTAGCTCATCATAATTTCTAGCACAGTGTACTTAAAAGGACCAAAAGAAATTCTGTAACATCAGATTTCTGATAGATCTGCATTCTGAATTCATATAGGCTGTTGCTTAGAAGTTATCTGAAATTATCTGATTTTTTAGTAATTTACTTGTTTTGTGCTGGTCTGAATTCTGTATCAGAAACAGATTTCATGGCACTGTTAACACTGATAGTTCTCCTAAAGATTTGGCTGTTTAAAGTTACTTGTTCATGCTATCTGTATAATGAATTTTCCTCTTCAAGGTGATAAATTATTTATTAGTCTAATGAACAAATCAATCAGTAGAAGCTGGATAACTGGAACACACAGCTTTTGGCAAAGTAAGGTCTGAATGTTTACATTTATCACAGAAAAGCCTTGACTTTGATGCAGACCTTTCAGAGGTGTTTATTAATCATGATCTCATTACAGTTTTAGTAGACTAATAGCTTCTTATTTGTCAGAATTGTTTCTGATGATGTAGTGCTGTCCTAAAAGTACAGATCTATTTACACTATTTAACCTCCTGCAAAATTGTTCAAAGGTAGCCTGTTTCTAACACTGTGCTTTATATTAAACAAATCAAGACTAATAACTTAAGTCAGAGTGATTTCAGAGCTGGTGTCTGTGAAATGTGGTTCTCAGGTACCAAACTCGAAAGCACCTCATGGGTTAGCTGGAGCACATAGTAGTGATTCACTGCAGAATTGGAAGTATTACTCTGAGAAAAGGTCCAGTACTTTTAGAATATGGCAGGGAGCCTCTAACTGCAGAAATATACATATTGGGTACAATAAGCATATTTTAGTGTTTATTAGTGAGAGATGTGGGACTTAGACTAGAATGTGCTCTGAAACTAATCTGAATACATATCTTCTGAAGGGTGAAATGACATATACTGTAACTCATGAAAATAGTGAGTATGAATTAGCTTCTGAACCACAGCGCTACAACTTATTCACATCAGATTTGGCAGAAACTTGTTAAAAGGGCATATAACAGAAGGAGTGAATTCATATATGTGCAAGAATTTAGCCACACAATTACAATTAAATTGAGTATTGTATGATGAAAAATCTTTTAGCTGTTTTGGAACTTTGCAACCAATGAGTTCCATGTCTCTTTTTGTTTATTTGTGTTTTTTGGAAAAAACTACTGGAAAATGCCATTTTGTATTGCTATGGCAGAAAGTGATAGGGCAAGTGAAATATGTTGGGATGGAATCTTCTAATGGCAAAGTTTTAATCTGCCTTATATCAAATATTCAGCCTAAAGCAGTTGTACCATGAAATTAAATTATCAGACTGGTTAACTATGAGACCATATATTAGACATGTGAAACCAGTCATGTTAATGAACACAAATTTTCTAACATCTGTGTTTAGCAGTAAAATTGCTTGGTTTAGCAAAGTTGCCTTAGCAAATAAACTAAGACATGCTTAGCTGTACATACAATTAATTGCAAACATACCAAGTGATTAGAAATTGCAGCCCTCAGCATCTATTCATCTTGATGGCACATGTTATTGATGATGAAATGCTGTTGATATATACCTAGATCTGACCTGTATTTAGATGAATATATGGAACAATCTGTTTCCTTCCTGACATCTTACTGCTGGTCTTGAAATCAAATTTAAGTTGGAATCAGGACATTTAATGAGAGTTCATGGGCAAAGCTCTATCAAAATGAGAAATGTTGGCATAAAGCATTGATCAATGAACTTTTCCCTCTTGAAAAACTAAATGCTTTAATCCTGAGGCAGAATATGCACTTTGTGTTGGTCTCATGCATATAAACAGCTGATTTTGAGTCCCAGTTTAATCTGAGTGAAACTGCCTCCACATAACTCTGAATGTGAAAGTTTCCCTCTGCTCCCTTCCCCATTTTAGTGTGATCAATGGGGAATTGACTTAAGTGGAAGAAAGGTCTGACCTACAAATTCAATTAAGCAAATTCCTGGTTGCTTGGAATCAGATGCAAGATACATTTTCTGTGTTGCTTTACTTTAACCCAGTGGTCTAAGTGAACATGTAAACACATTTCTATGACTTTGAAGAACTAAAGTAAAAATCCTTATGTCCATTGGTAATTTAGGGATGAGGTATAAGCAAACTTTTATTTCTCCTGATACTTCTGGCTAAAAGCATGTCCTTGTTTTACTTTAATAAATACTTAAATTTGGTGCAACTTTCCTCAGAATTACAAAGTATACAACACTCATCATCACTGCTGTAAGTACTGATAAAATTAATAATAAGTTGTGGTCTTCCTTGATTAATGTGTAAAGGTCTTTTAAAATTAAAGAAAGAACTAATTTATAGCAATTTGAATGAACACATAAGATAGTCTTGGATTCGAAGAGCTCACATTCCTGTGGACAAATAACAAAGAGATGCAGTAGAGGAAAGTGTGTGGTTTTAGTTTTTTGTGGGTTTTTGTTGCTTGTTTCTTTTAACAGGGGATCTGTGTTAACTTGCCTGACTCACATAGAGAATTTGTAGCAGATACGGCAAAGTAAACACCTTTACTTAACTCTGTCCTTTTATTTTTAAATGACATGTTTTTGTGTCATTTGGTTTTTCAGCTACATGTAGTTTCCACTCTAGCTGAAATCAGTTGGAGCAGCAAAGTCTTCTGAGAATCCAGCACCCCCAAAAATCAGGCTGACAGTGTAGAACTGTGGACTGAAGCATTAGCATTTTATTTTCCAATATTTGTGAACCACAGTCTCACATATTCATTTTAGGTAGTGGCAGCCTCATTGAAATCCTCATACAAGGCACCATATGCATTTTAGCCTTTTATTATCTCATACTGCAGTCACTTTATCCAACATACCTCTAATCAACATGCCTCTAATCAACATACCTCTCCTTGTCAGACTACTTGATGATCCTTTTTAGTCCCTTCCAACTCAGAATATTCTATGATTCTATGAGTACAAAAAGGATTAAATAAGAGGATACAGGATGGGAGGTAAAAGGATCAGCTGTATTCTCAGGCCATCCAAATTGTGGCCTTCACACTTCTTGGTCCTAAATAATATAGATGTAATAAATTCTAATGCTCTTATTAAGATAAACATTTCCTGATTTTTTTATGCTTTATTTTTTCCTTCCTACTGTTTCAGTAAAACTCTCTTATATACATACTGCTCAGGCTTGCAATCTGCTTAGACAGGAGAACTGAATAAAATGTACTTTAAAGGATTTGCTTTCCACCTCTCAGCCTCCACCATCTTTGCAGTATCAAATATGTAGAGTTTTTAACCTGAGTATTGAGTAGTATCTTTTCCTCTGGTAGTGATAACTCTCTTAGTAGTTCTTTCATGATAAACTCAATGCCTACCTAACACGTCCCTCTGTTCTTTTCCTGAAGTGTTTCGGAATAACAAATATTACCTGGTCTGAAGTAGGAGAATAGCTACTGAAGTCTAACTTGGAATGTTGAAGTATTCTGAGTTATTAGTTAACTTGAATTTTATTAAAGAACATATTACATTTCTCTATTAGTAACTGAGACTATTTTGGAGAAAGGCAAGTATACAGTATTCATTTCACAAAAGGAGAACCTGAGACATTGACATCCCTTTTTCAAGGTACAACAGAAAACTCAGATTCTTCATTCCTGCCTTAGTGCCCTGATCACAGAACTACACTGACAACTCAGTTATTTCCAGTTTTGGATATACAGCATCTTGAAGACTTAATACAGACAAAATTATTAGTGTTCTCACTGGAAGCCTCATCTATGCAGTGACTTAGCTAAAATTAAATATATTAGCAACAATTCACGCAGTGCAACCACTGTTTCAATGAAACATGACCTCCCTTTAAGCATACAACAAAAATATTTTGGAGTGAGGTTACAAGGACAGACATACTACTAGCCGACAGGGAAAGGCATGTTATTGTGCTACTGCTTTTCAAAGTTGGGAGTGGAAAGGAAAGGAGAGTGCAGAAGAAAACTGGTCTTTTATGTGATTCTACTGTATTAATTTCTTAGAAATGCTGAGACCATAGAGGTAGGTTCATGACACCAATGAAAATGTGTATGAGATGCCTGTAATTAAACCAGACATCTGTACTGAACTACACATAAGCCAATACATGCACTACCATAATTCAGCTTAAGTATTGTCCTGCTAAAAATACTCAGAAATTAAGAAATTACTAACTTCAGACACATTTTTGTAATGTTATTATTAAAGTGGTAAACTGAAAGACTACAAATTACACAAGTGCATAAATATTTGCAGGCTCAAGTTTTAATACATAATGATTTAGATGTAATACTCAACATTGCAATGGAATATCACAGACACTTACATCCATGAATATATTATTATAATCAATATGTTGTTAAAAATTGCATACTGCTAGGATAATCAGAATGCAGGTCTTTGTGTTTCAAATTAACCCAACATAAAAAAATATATCAAAGAAACATAAGATTCTGTCTCAGGTGAGACACCAGTTACTCAAAAGCATATGTCTGTCTATAGCCTTCAGATAGATATACAAACATATATAGAGATTTTTCCAGTCCAATCCCCAATGATTATTAGATCCAGTCAGAGAAGTTGCTCAAGGCCATGCTCAGTGAAGTTGTATTATCTCCAAATATAGCAATACCACTGTACCTCTTGCAATGTCTAACCACTATCACAGTGAAAAATACTTTTCTTGCTCTTATTCAAAAGCTAACATGTTCCAGACTGTGCCTGTTGTCTCTCATCCTTCTGTTGTGGACCTCTGAGAAGATTCTGTCTTCATTTCATCTACACCCTCCCTCTACATAGTAGGAGACAACAATAAGATCCTCCTCAGTTTTTTCTACTTTAGATTCTCCTTATTTGCCATGTGCTTCAGCCTGTGTCCTGACCATCTTTGTGATCATCCTCTAGTATTGCCATATCTCTTCTACTGGGGAGCCAAGAAATGGACACAGCACTCCAGAAGTGTCTCACCAGGACTGAGTAGAGGGGAACAGTGACCTGCTGGAAATGTTCTTCCTGATGCAGATCAGAATGCTGCTGACCTGCTTTGTTGCAATGGTGTATTGATGGCTCATAGACAACATAGGTTTACAGAACCCCAGGGCATTTTCTATAAAGCTTCTTTTCCAGCTACTTGGTCCATAGTCTCTGCTGGTCCATGGAACTGTGCCTCCTTAAGTGGAGATCTTGACAACTCCATTTGAAATTCATGAAGTTCTTGTTAGTCCATTTTTCCACCTTACTTACATCCTCTTTTCAGCTCTGCCCTCTGATGATTATTCAGTTTGGTATTGTCCGGAAATGTGTGGAATGTAATGTATCCTATCATCCAGTCATTAACTAAAAAAAACCAAACCAACATTAAAAAGAAGTGCCCTCAATATCTTCTGGAGAAAACATCACTAAATAGCCAGATGCCAGTAGAATTTTCTATGGTTGATCACCACAGTTTGAGCACAGAGATACAGTGAATTTTCAAACCATCTTATATCTCACAAACTTGACTCTAAGTACACAGTGAAATGTTATGTTGAAACCATTTCTTAAGCAAGTTGTTGAAGTACTCAGGCAGAGTATTCAGGGCAGCTCCAGTTCCAAATCCAAAAATGAGTGTGAGAGAAATGTGAGAAACTTCTGGGCACTGCAAACCCAAAAAAATGGAAAAGGGGTTGGTGTACTTCAACTTGAGGCTAAACAAATAAGAATGAATGCAAGAAAAGACAACACATGGTGAAAAGGAATACCAGGTTTAGATTAAATATTAGGAAGAAATTCTTTACTGTGAGGGTGACAGGGTACTGGCACAGGTTGTGGATACCCCATCCCTGGATGTGTTCAAGGGGAAGTTGAATGGGGGCTTTGAGTAACCTGATCTAGTTGAAAGTGTTCCTACCCATGGCAACAGGGTTGGAACTAGATGATCTTTAATAGCTCTTCCAACTCAAAACATTATATAATGTTTCCGGGTAGAAGACATGAAAAGATAGGAAAGCACAGATTTACTGGAGTCAAGACCAAAATTACCATATAAGGATGAAAAATATGCAAGACCAGTTGAGCAAGGAAAGAGTAAAAAGGACAGATTGTTGAGAAAAAGGGAATATTGAAAAGGGCAAATAATTTTATTGGACTGTCTTAGAATGTTGTTAAGGAGAAGCAAGGATGGTTCTGCTCCAGATGGGATGGAGAACTGGGAGCTGAGAGACCAAAACTGGCAGGGCTGTACCCTCCCACAGTACCTCAACAAGAATAGCAAAGAAGAACTGGGAATGGCAACTACTCAAGTATCCAGATCACCAGATATGTCGATGGTGACAAGGCAGATCCAAGATCAAGTTGAAAAGTCAGGTCTGTGGGTCAGGCTCAGGATGAAGAGTGTACATGATCAGGCACAGATATATCAACAGTACAGCTTGGGCAAGAAATGCTCCACACTGCTCCAAACAACAGGAGGCAGGAACCTTGATTATATCAAAACTGTCATCCAGATCTTTCCCAGCAATCTGATCCAAGATTCCACAGTTGCATTAAATCAGAGTTGGCCTTGAGCACTGGCAGCCAAAACCCTGGGAGGAGAGATGAAGCAAAATGTTGCAGATCCTATTGGTGCACTCAAGGCCCTGGTGAACTGCTAAAGAGCCCTGCACCTTATCAGTGTGGTCAGCAGTAGGGCAGTAAACCTGTACTGGCTGTACCCCATGTTTATGATTCCTGTTTGTTGGACCCAGTGCAGTACCTAAAGGGACAGATCAGATGCCTCTAATACACAGTAATCAGTAGCCAGTGCTTTCCTCATCTACCTAGTCAGTCATCTCATGTAATGAAAAAGAACTAATTCAGAAGCAATATGCCTTATATATGTTTGAAAACACCTATACAAAAAGTATCCCAAACTTCTCATCAGATAATATTTGTTTTCCCCTTGCATTCCTCCTGCCTTCCAGTTGTCTCATAGATATCCATGGACTTCTCCCTCTATTATAAGGAACTTGGTATCTCTAATTCTTTGCAGGTGTGTAAGGATACCTGTTATCCAAGGACCTGCTTTCAAGTACCGCTTTTTTTGAAGGGTTATATTTTATACATATCTTTTTTTTTAGGTTTTATGTATAAAAAGTATGGTAATTTTATTCTTAATTCACAGGAAGTGTATTATAATTTTAGTATATTGACCTGAGAATGTCAGTGTTGGGAATGTCAATACTATAGAAAAGCTGTGAGTCTTTGATAATATTTGCATTATAACCTAATCAGAAGAGATAATGATATTAGAAGAGCACAGAAAGTCTTTTTTTTTTCACATCAATCCAGTCTACCCAGCAGTTTTAGGCATAAATACTGTTGTATAAGTGAGCTCCACAACATGTCCTTCACACCTGCCAATCTACAAAAAATGAGTGTGTGTTCTGAGGACATCAGTAACAGACTTCCTGAGGAGACCACTGAATCTATACTTTGATTTACTTTTGAATAAAATCATGGTTGCTGAACTTGAATGTCCATATTCTCCAAAAGTACAATTTCTTGCACCAACACAAATTAATATATCCTTCCTAAGTGTACAGAAGACTGGCTCGGATTCACCATCCCTAACAAAAATTAATTGTTGATGAGTCATAGAAAAAACTAAGTGCAGTATTTGTTACATAACTTCTTATTTATGGGATTTTGTGTAGCACAAACACCTTTTCTTGAATTTATACTATCAATATATACCTTAATTTATACCATAATATATACCAACAATTTATGCAATAAATATATACCCTAATATCTATATAGGTTAATGTGTATGTGGGTATATATATTTGATACTGTCATTTCCTTATTAAAGATGAAAGGTGCATTTACTATGTAAATGGATACAGAATTATAGTACTTCTAACCTCTGCTATTACAAACTTTACCCCATCTGTCGCCTCTACTCTTATTACACCAAAAGTATCTGCGAACACAGAGTTTTGATATACAAGGCTTCCACAGCAGCTCAGCTGAGCATAGGCTTCCATTGCAGCTGAGGAGAGGGTAAGTGGGAGAGGAATATGCGCTGCCCTGTTGATATTGCTTTTCCAGAGAACCCCAGAGAACCACGACAAACTAAGTCTGTTTGTTGGGTGCTTAGTCTCCTTGGCAATATTTGTTGGGGGTGCATAGTTACTTCCATACTTCAAGCTGTCGTTTGTTCACCTGACGATATGTAAGATCTTCTGTAAGATCACAAACGTGGTCCAGTTTGGACAGGTTGGTCTCTCTTCACCTAATTTTTGCAGGGATTAAGTGCTATATTGTGTGCAAATGACAGACAAGTCTCATATAAGATTACTACTGCACAGCTCCTGAGCTGCCCAAATCAGATAGACTCATAGAATCAGAATGATTTTGACTGGAAGGAGCCTTAAAGATCATCTAGTTCCAACAACCCCTCTGAGGGCAGTGACACCTCTCACTAGACCAGGTTGCTCAAAGCCCCATCCCATCTGGCCTTGAACACTTCCAAGGATGGGGCATCCACAACTTCTCTGAGCAAGCTGTGCCAATGTCTCATCACCCCCATAGTATAATCTCTCTTCTTTACACCTAATAGCCTAGGCTGGAGAGGTGAGTAAAAAGTGCTGCAAAGAACTCTGCTGAGAACATCTCTATACTGACTGAGACAGAATTTCTTGTGGACAAGGAAGACAAAGAGTGCAGAAGGAAGAAATAGGGAGGTGAATGACAGTGGCACAAGCAGATCTTACAAGCCATATTCATGTAAGCAGCTCTTAATTGGTCAAGTAATCTTAATGAATTCACTGGAAATGGTGGCATGAATTAAGACCATCTATGTCAGGGCTACACACTCGGGTGATGACAAATGATGAAAGTAATGATTCAAAGCATCAGGACTTTAAAATATATGAAGATGGGAAATCAAAAGAGACCTTAACCTGACATAATTTAACTCTTAAATACTTATAATTTTGAAGAATCATATTGACTGATTTAAAGCTCTCTGGACTCAAGCCCTGTTTTAGACTGAATAGCAAAGTATTTGGGAAATGGGAAAAATAAATTAAATGAAATATGCATTTTTATTAACCTTTTAATTCAAACAAGAAGCACAATTCCTAGGGAAATTATGTCCCGCTAACAACCTGATTCATTTTAACCTGCAATGCAGAGAAGGCAAACACTACCCTTCATCAAAGGGCTGAATCAGTATTTGAAGAGCAGACAGCTGTGGTCTCATAAGCCTCTGTATTTTTTTCTCATCTCAATGTGATTAAGTAAACAGAAGCAAGCTGTTTGCTTTGTAAAAGAAATAGAAGGATTGTCAAAATGCTTTAGCTTTGCTTGGAATTAATCCAAACTAAGGAAATTAAGTTTCTGTCTGTAGCAAAACTGACATTCCTCCTTTCACCCATCACCCTCACTCATGAAAAGTTAAAATGTCAGCTTGAGCTGCCCACCCCTACTCTTTGGAATTTTATTAAGTTAGTTATCAAAACTGCCTTCATTTGTATCAGCTAGATAATTCCTATGAAGTAGGAGAAGGACATACACAGTCTCCTGAGCTGCCATTCACAAAAGATGAATGTGCATTTTATATAAGAAATTATGTTCCTTGCACTCCCACAACTTGAAATATGGTCTTTTTAAATTTTTTTAATACCAACATGCTGCTGCTTCTTTTCTTCCTTGCACTCCCACAACTTGAAATATGGTCTTTTTAAATTTTTTTAATACCAACATGCTGCTGCTTCTTTTCAAGTTTTGTTCCCCATGGGAACACTATAGTTTTGGTAGTGTTTTGTTGTTTGTTTGTTTGTTTGTTGTTTGTTTGGTTGGTTTTTTCTACAAGAAGTTAAAGTAGAAGATCAAACAGAAACAGCATGAGTAGAACAGTCACTTATTTATCTTGTCTATTTTAAAATATAAAACCCAAAACTAATACCATTTTCTTATATTTCAAGAATATAAAGTAAGTAAATAAAATTAATCAAAAAATGAAATGCTGCTTTCAAAATTTCTTTGTGTGATTCTAACATGCTTGAAGTGACCCTACCATGAACCTTAACAATTTTCAGATTGCTCTGAAGGTGTACTTCACTGAACTCCCCTTTAAAATGTATAAGAAAGTACCAATGATCTGCATAAACAATGCCACTGTTATGTCCTAATTATCCCTTCATTTGACAAAGCTGATCTTGAAGGAGCCCTGCCATGACATAGTCATAGAGATGAAACCTGGTCTGTACAAGTATGTGTACATTAACATGTGTCCTTTTACCATGCAAAAATGTAGGAGGTTGTCAACCGCATAATACTTTACCTGTATCACCTGGAACAAATGAGACAATAAAATGGAAAAGAAAGCATTTTCTACCATACCAGATCTTTATTTGTTGTAAGACATGTGAGCATGCAAAGAAACCAGAAGGGGGTGATCGATTTATTGATTCAGTCTTAGCCCTTATGAAGCTTAGGATTTCAAGTCAGACTACTGTGAGCTATGCCATACTTCTAAGCTGGTTTTGTGCTCTGTCATCAACAGCACAGGAAGAGTAAGACAAAGACCTGGGCGGGGGGGAGGGGGAAAGAGAGCAAACGTGTTCAATAATACCCATTAAAATGCACTTCTGTCCTTTCAAGCTGTTGTTTCCTCTGTTTTGGTTTTAAATGTCTTTGAATGCTCTCAGTTTTCCCTGCCTTTATTCATATCATCATTCACGTGCTCTATGCAGCAAAGGCTCTGTCATTTTTAAACTATTGCTAATCTTTGAATAGTCAGCTTTGAAAATTCGTTTCAGGCAAGGGCTTTGCATAAGTGATCTTAGCTTAGGAGGTTAAAATGAGTTGCCTAATTGTTGCATCCTTTTTCTCCCCCAAGAACTTCAGTCACACGCACTTAGCTAATTAAAAGGATTAGGTTTACCGTTTTATTTTACACCTATAAGAGAGGAACATTTAAAAACAATGTTGAACATAGGAACTGCAAGTCTTCTTTTAAACTTTTATGCTTAGCTGCTTCTAATTTTTTTCAGTCAAAACATAGGGACTGTATTTTCTGGTGTCTTTTTTATTTATTTTATTTTTTAAAATTTTTTAGATTTTATTTTTTGGGGGGTTTTCTTTTCACTGAATGACTGTTTAATATACCCTCAATCAGTTAGATGAGTATGTGATAATCACTATACTGGGCCCACAATGCTGGCCCACAGCTGCCTCTTGGAGGGGATGCAAAGAGCTGTTTTCTCAGGGTAGAGAGCACTGAGAAGGTTGTTGTGATCTGGAAATTCTTGTCTATTAAGTATGACAGTAAGAACTTGAGTTGGAAGACAAAAGCAGGAAGGAAAATGGTGGCTTGCCAGTTTTCTTTTTCAGATTTTCTGCTCTGCTTCACCTACTCATTATGAGTTCTCTCAGTGTAAGAATTCAAGTATTCCAGCTTGTATTCTAACGAAATCTTGTTTGTTTACAAGTCTTTGCTGTTCTTTAAGGAACTCCTTCTAAGCAGAAAGGCCAGGAAGATAACTTACAAAGTCAATTAAATCTTCTGAAAAAATCTATGTTCACCAGTGCCAACTCTAAACTTATCTAGACCATATCTTAACATACTTTAATAATCTATGAATGTATATACTCAAAGTACTTAATTTACATGCATGGTCTCTGTAGGAACATACACAACTGGACAAGTTCTGTGTGAACACCTCTACAGGTCTCATTGTGGAAAGGTCTTAAAATTTTATATTAGGAAAATTTGTTTTCTGTATTTTCAGTGTTCCCTTCTACACATTTGTTCACGTTGCATTTTTATTCAGCACTCAATGTAACAGATTCGAAATCTGGACTCCTAAAGGCTATTTATATTCTGAAGCAACCACAAGTATTTTGTTGAATTTAAAAGAAAGGGGGGGGGGGGCGGGGTTAAAAAGTATTCATATAATTTTATCATTATTGTAAGTTGTGTGGATGAAAAAAACAGTTTTCTGACTTATTTTCAAATAAAAGGAAGTTGTCATGGGGCCTCTCACAGGTCCACACCTCTCACAAGTACTTCAGATTTTTTCCAAAACAATAAGATAGGGCCCTTGTCATAGTGATGTGAACAGAGAGATGTCTTTCATTACTTTCAACCTTGCCATCAGACACAGTCTAGCCATATTAAAAATGTTTTCCTTCCTTTACTACATAAATTCTTTGAGCAGGACTAAGGATACTTCACGACAAAAAGGTATAAAGTCATGAATAGAATAATCAAGAATTGCATATTCCTGTACTTAAGGTTATGAATATCTAGCCGAGGTTATACTGTTATTTTCTGGATATGAATTAGATTGCCCAGAAAAGTCACTGTGAAAAGGCTGTGCCTATAAGCAGTTCATTTTTTGTTTTTTAAAAAAAAACCCTCATGGATTGGACATAATAATTTCTTTAAAGTTGTTTGACCATCTTACTGTTATTCACAGAACTCTAGAAATGCCTGTAAAAGGCCAGGAAATCAGCCAGATTCCATGCAAAACTACATAATATTATAGGAAGCTGACCAGTTTGTGTGAGCAAAATGTTTCAGGCTCACAGCTTCAGTGGAATTATCCTGAGTTTGGTATCAGCTTCTGCTTCAAATTGTCCAACAACATTATTTAGCAAAATTTTCACTGATTTGATATATTCAGGCAAAATGAGTAAGGAAACAAACAAGGAAGATCTCTTTCTTTTCCACTTTTTTTTCTGAAAGCAGCCTGTTACTGTGTGATATGAAATTTAGTTTAGTTTAAATCTTTTTGAAGAAGGTACAAGTCTAAAAATACCTGATTTAATATTGTGACAGGTGAAGAAAATAGTGACAAACTGTCCTTTTTTCAATTCTCCTCTGTCCTTTCCCATATTCAAGAACACAAATAAAAGTTAGGTTGGATAAAGAAAAAGAGTGTGGGAAGGGACAAACCATATGCTGTAAGTAGAAATAAGCACAGATTAAAAGCAAAAATGTCAGTTGTAACTATTCTCAGGCTTTGGACAGCTTTACATAAAGTTAATTCCTTTATTTATTCAAGGATGTGAGCTGATTCCAAGAAGTTGAGTTGTACAGTGTGCAATCCAAACATTTCAACTATCTTAGGTCTTCTTTCCTGTCCCAAAAGGATTCTAGAGATTCCTTTTCTGCTCTGATGATTTACAGAAGGAGAGGGATCTTTTGCTCCTTTTTTAGCTGGTATCTTACCTTCTCTCTGTTCTTGACCTTTCTGTGTGCAATGATTTATGGAGCAGAGAGAGGGTAAGAAAAAAATGCCAAGCACTGCTCAAACGCCAGACACTAACTTCAGCTGACCTTTCCTGTAAACGGGCAAGTGAGGATGGCTCCTTTCTTTCAGTTCACATACAAGAATATTTGTAAAATATAATTGTTTAATAATCTGTCCTGTCTGCCATGAAAAGCCCTAAGTTTGGACAGCACTTTAGGACAGTGCAAATAGCATGTATCTTTGCAGGTGACAGGATTTCATAGCATCAGAAAATGTAGTTTTAGTTAGATAATGTAATGTAATTTCCTTACTTTGTCAAATGGAAAAGGCTAATATATTCTCCACTGTCTCAGCCCAGCATATCCCTTGAAATGAAAAGCATTGTCTAACTATAGTATTCCTATCTGCTCAGGTCTTGCCTTTGTATGAGGAAGCTGAAGTCATCAGCATCCATTACTGGATGATATATTTATCTCTGCCAAAACTTTGGGGTTTTAAACCATTGAAGAGACCTTGAAGGATAAGTTATGCCTGGAGTCTAACAGGATCCTCCTGTCCTGGTGAGTAAAATGGATCTTTGGGCATAAGCTGTCAGGGCTGATCAAGTGTGATTTAAGCTAGAGCTGGTGGAGGAAAGGGATGCCAAGAGGATTGCAGTAGGTAAGCCAAGAGTTTGTGTTGCACCACCTGGGAGCATCAATGCTAGTGGGAACATTTACACTGCTTCTGGGAGCATAGATGGCTCAGGAGTGTATCTGAAATTCTTGCACACCAACACAAGCAGCACGATAAACATACAGGATGAACTGTAGAACTGTAACTGTTGGTCATCTTCCAGACCTACAATATTACTGGCATTAGTGAGACTTTTTGGAATGAGTGCTGAGATAAAGGGCTACTTCAGGAAGGCTCTTCAGGAGGGATAGCAGGGCAGATGAGGCAGAGGTATCGCACCATACTTAACGGAGAGGTTGGACTGCATGGCCCTCATAGTTAGTGATGATGTGGATGAGATCCTCTGGGTGAGGATTAGGGGGTGGAAAACAAAGAAGGTGTTGTAGGGGCTGTCTGCTACTGATTGCCCAGACAGGATGTAAGCACTGGAAAACAAATCCATTTTCTGCTGAAAGCTAAACAAAGGAAAATATGCCCTCTTTTCTAAGATACTCACTTTAAAATGACTTGGTTTCTTTTTGAGAGGAGTGGTTGTATTGGCTCCAATATGCGAAGGACTAGATATTCACTGTAGGTCTTTTCCAATTGAAATATTCTATTCTATTTTAAATTTTCTGTTAATATTTAAGTGAAAATATTTTGCCTGGAGTAGCTTATTCCTTACCCCTTCCTTCCAGTCCAGTATCTCTCTGACTACATTTTCATGAACTCTTTTAGTGGGGCAGATGACCACACTGCAGTGTTGTTGCCACAAATGCATCAGAGCAATTCATGCTCCTTCCTTTCCACTCTTTTGCCTCCCCAGCAGTACATATGAGTTTCATTGCTCTGGTGTATCTTGTTACTATTTTAACTTTCCTAAACACAGAAATTCTAGGAATATAACCCCAGCAAATATGCAGTTTCCAGGCAAGTAACAAAGGAAAAGCAAGGAAGAGAGGGGGGAAATGGAATAATCTGAAGACATTGAAACTTTCGGAAAAAAATCACTTTGATAGTTTTGTGTTCACTGTAATAGGCTAGGGAAAAAGCTGTGGAAACAAATGGATAGGTTTTGCTTTGTTATAAGGCAGGAGCACTGTGGCTGATCACAAGTTTGCAGGAGAGAGTTCACAGTGGTTACTGAATTTATGATTGTCTACCAAGACGTAACAGAACAACCAGTCTTTTTCATATCATTGACTCTGATAAAAGCTGCGGAGTTTTTTTCATTTTCAGTTCTCAGGTACATCAAGAAATGTGTCTGCCACGTATATTAGGTCACTACTCTGTTTATTTTATAACTGGTAAACAAAAGAAATGGCAGAATAATTTTCTCAGAGCTATTTGCGTACCTTGACCAGTGGATTAGTTTGGATCCACCTTTAATTACCTAGTGTTCTCAAGGTGAATGTCACTATTACATCTCCAAAGTTTCATAAATTTTATCTGGAAATACACAGTTTGCTGCTAATTATTGTTATTTTTTATTCCATTATTAAAGATTTAATTCTGCAACAAAACATTAAAAATCAGCCAAAAATTACTCATTGAAATGAATGGCATGATAGTAAACAATGCAACAAATAATAAACTTCATCCTGGAAAGAAAATCTAGTGATCTTTTAACAAGCCATTTTTGAGATAAAAGAGAAACAAAAACATGAAAACCTGATTTTAATCAATGGCCATGCTTACATAAATATAATTTTTTTCATCTGAATTTTCTGTGCAGTATCACAGAAGACTTATTTCCTTGCCTCATATAAATTCTGATTAATTTGTTCTGATGGAAAGTTGCTATCTTAATATCATAAAGAAAGGCTGATTCTTTATTTTCTTGATGTTATGGAAAGTTTTACACAGTGCTTAAAAATTAACGAAGTATCCTTAAAAATTCTAACAGATTTTGGAAAACATTAGACATTCAAAGAGAACACCCGATTTTGAATTTATAAATGAGGCAGACTATGACTATGAAACTGCTTGACATTTCCTAGTCACCGTGACTTCTCGTTGGGGGAAGTGCAAGTTAGCATGGCTGTGTCACAGGTCTAAGAATCTTTCCTGAAGTTTAAAACCTCATCCATCCCTCCCCAGATATATCAGGACTTTAGGTTGGGAACGTGAACCTTTTTTATGATATGACACTTCATTGCATGAAAATACTCTCTTTTTTTTTTCTTTTTTAGTATTGTTCATGTTTAACTTGTCAACTTTTATGGAAGAGTCAATAAATCAGCTCAGAAAGCATGAAGGAGTAGGAAATTCTTTCCTAAAGTTGTCACTTTTTTTTTTTTTTGACCACCTGGCCTAAAATTCGGACAGAATACACAACATTTGAGTTTCGCATTTTATTTCATTGCTATTTCAAGGTAATGTAAGACTGTTTCTGACTTTTGGGAAGGCATGGGAAGAAAGAGCAAATTCATCATAGTTAAAACTCTAAAGACAGCATTACTCTGACCTTGACTACACATTTCATTAACCATGAACTATTTTCAGTTCACATGCCTTTCAATATCAAAGCAGCAGTTGATAATGGATATTCTTCTTCCTCCCTCCTTTTCCCTGGAGGGAAAAAAAAAAAAAAAAAAGGATATATTTGTTATTTCTTACCAACTCTGACTTTAGGGAAACATTTTTTACATGGAAGTAGATTGAAAGTAAACAGTTAGTTTCATTAATATCAGCAGATGAGGAGAAGAAAAAGGATGTAAACGTCTTCAAATTCTTGCTTTGATAAATTGCAGCTTTGCCATGAGAAATATGAAACTATGATTGTTTAATTACACCATGTTACATGATGTTACTCCTGCTTTAGTTTGGCTGAAAAGACTTCAGTAGTATTCATATTGATTTCCCTACTGTATAGCAAGGGAGAACAACTCTATAATTATGTTATTTCTTAGTTGGATTTGGGATTTGGGGGAGTGGTTAATTCCTTCTAAATTCAAATTAAGGCAGAATTATATTTTCTTCCTCTGTGCCTAGATGAGTAAAATGTTATATTTAAATAAGTCATATAAGAGTTCAAACCAACATCTGTTGTGGTGTATAAAACTGAAATTAAAGAATGTAAAAAGAAGTATTTTTTATCAATTTTGATGGCCTTTAAATAAGTTCCCACTCAAATGAAGTCATCAAAACTACACAGAATAAATGGCAGTTTATGAACTTTCCTTATTTTCCAAGGAACATAGTCCCTCATATTTTCTGTCTTTTGTCATGAAGACTGAAAGTGAGCATGCAAGGAACATAATTATCATGTTGATTCCTTATGAATTACACACACACACACACACACACACTCATATATATATATAACTTAAAGCTGATCTAAGAAAATTTGAGTGCTTTTCTACTGAAGTTATAAATTAGAAAAAAAAAAGAAGTAGATTTACAATTGGTAGTAAAAAGTGTATGGTCATAAAATGATGCATTGATTCAATACTGCTGGCACTACAGGCGCAACTTACTGGAAAAGAAATAGTCAAAACACTGATGAGATATGCAATGAAAATGTAAGAAATACCGAAGCATAGTACACTTTTAAGGTATTTAGCAAAATCAGAATACGCATTAAAATAATTGCCTAAAAACATAGGATATTATTCAAATGTTACAGTATCAGCTTCCCAAACAGACTCAGGTAAAACTATTAACTATTTCAGTTTTGATACGTGGATGTGAACAAGATAAATGCAACTACCTAATTGCTAAGAGACAGAAAAATGGGACTGGATGACCTTCTTGTTTGCTTCTTGTATTTTCAAACACTATTGCTAGTATTTGTGAAAGGGCAGGGCTGAGATATTACATCTCTTACCCATCAAAAACACAGGAAAATACCTAGGGAGGTGAATGCAAGTGGAACTTTGCATTTTGCATCATGAAAATTAAGAAGAAAGGAAAAAAAAGGTGTAGGCATAAGAATACCTCCTTAGCAAGATTCATAAGTGATTCCGTATTTTGTTGTACTTTGCTTTGCTTTGAGTATACATAACTTTCATTTTAGGACACTAGGGGAGGCTCAGGAGTCAGGATTGTTTCTTTTTTTTAACAGGCTGAGCAAATTCAAAAAAGTAACAACTGGATGGCAGGCTGCAAGAATGTACCCATTGTTCCTTGGTGCAACATAAGGGCCTTCAGCGGAACTACATCAAGATTAATTCTATCTCAGAGGACTATGCTTAATTACATAAATAAATGCTCCATAATAAGTTTCGTTCACATGAAAAATACACTCCTTGGCTTTTTCTCTTTCTGCATCAAAAGGTCTAGGAAGGTGTTTGGCATTGGATTAGTTTATTGTTGTGTTTTGTTGTTGTTGTTTTCTTGTAGTGGCGTGAGCAGTTTTTGTTTGTTTGTTTTGGGTTGTTTGTTGTTTTTTGGTTTTGTTTGGGTGGTTTGGTTTTTTTTAGTTTAACACTTTTGGCTGTGGCTCTGTATTTTAGATTTTTTTATCACCCTGCTTCCTTGCTATGCCTGCTGCTTGTAATTTTTTTTTTTTTTTTTTTGTAAAACATCATTTCAGACTAGACAGATATACCAACTCCAAAGGGTATTTGAACAAATATGTTACATATAGACACTAGCTTCTAGATAGTCAGCATTCTGGAAGAGCTTAGCAGAACTTAATGGCATAACAATTTCATGCTATCTAGGTATCTAGAAGTTAAAGAGATGCATTCTGCTCAAGAGAAGTACGATACTTTTTCTATTAACTGTGTAGAGTAGATAAATTTTACAACAGAATTAAAGTAAATCAACACCCTACAGTACAATTTCTACCATGACTGTTTTCCTTAGAATATAAAGTTTGTCTTAAGCCTGTCTAAATGACCACAGGAAAACACAGGCTGGAAGGGACTTTCAAAGACCATCCAGCCCAGCTTCTTCAAGGTGGTTCCTCCCCCACACTCTGATCAGGTTGCTCAGGATAGTGTCCAGCTGAGTTTAAAATGTCTCCAAGAGAAGAAATCCCACAGATTCTCCAGGCACCTAATCTACCTGAATGACCACCGCTTTTATGATGAAAATATTTCCCTTGTATCTAATCAGAATTTTCCAGCTTTTGCCCATTGTCTTTCCTGCTTCCACTGTGCACCTTTGACAGCAGCCTGTGTCCATCTTTCTATTTTGTTCCAGTGCTAAGTCAATGTTTTCTATCAAAGAGTCCCAAGCTAAATACAATACTTTGATCACACAGGAGTTGAGTAGGGCACAAAATTCACTGCTTGAACTGTTGGCTGTTCTATTTCTAAATCCAAGGGTGCAACTGATGCAAAGGTGCACTAATGACTCTTTCAGTTCAACCAGTTTTCCACCTAGAAACCTGGGTCCTGCATTCTGTAAAGCTGCCTTCTAGCCAGCTGACACCAGGACTGCAGTCTTGTATGAGTTTTGTCCACCCCCAGTGCAGAAGCTTATATTTACCAAAGCTGAACTTCATTCAGTTCTTTTCATTCCTTTTCTCTGGATTATGTGGTCTGTTGAACATCCTCCAGCCTTTCTTCAGGCTACTGTTGTCCAGAAATGTAGGGAAATCATCTGTATAAGCATCCAGTTTGTTAGTGAAGACTTCGCAAGACATGAGGTGAGGCTGACAGGCCTGTAGTTTTGTGGGTCCTCCATCTTTCCCATCTTGAAGATGTTGGCATCATTTCCTTTTTTCAGGTTATCAGCAGCCTCACAAGAGCAGCCAGCTCCCCCAGCACTCTTGCGTGCATTCTGTCTGTCTCCTTGACTTTATGTTCATCCATATGGGTTAAGTGCATCTGTTTGCTCTTACCTCTATTGCTGGTAATGCTGCTTTCCCACAGACTCTGCTAATAGACCTCAGGTCCTAGGAGGCATGTGGGCAAACCTAAACAGTGAAAAATGAGGTAAAATAATTCTGGATACCTTGAATTTCTCCATGTTATTTGTCACCATCTCCCCAGCCCCACTGAGAAGTAGTTCCGCATTTCTTTCATCTTCCTGCTATGCCAGTGTACTTATAGAAGCCTTTCTGGTTGTCCTTCACACACCTCACGTTTCCAATTCCAGCTGAGCTTTGGCTCTCCTAGCTCTATCTCTGCGTGCTTGGGCAATGCTTCTGCATTCCTACCAGCTACCCTATCCCTGATTCCAGCTTTTGTGTTCTTCCTTTATCTAGTTAAGCTCAATCAGGAGTTCCTTGCTGATCCATATTGGCCTTCTGCCATGCTTGCTATGATAGTCCTTGAAATATCAGCTCTCACATTGGACCAGATTTTCTGCAACTCTTTGCAATTTTATCTCTTGATAGTACTTCAATTTTCTTTTTTCGTCTTTATTTTCTTCTTAATTTTTCTTCCATTTTAATTTCAGATAATTTAATTTAGCAATCAGGAATACAATAGTTACAGAGCTATGAAACAGGAAGAAAACAGAACAAATCAGCTTAACACCACCTCTTTTAATTGCCTGATACTTCTCATGGCCCGCTGTTTAGCAAAACAAAACTTTGCCAGGCCTCCAACTTTTCAACCTTTGGTCAAAATTTTGGGAATATTTTGTCTATTTCTAGGAATAAGGCCAAGGAAAAAAAATGTAAAAGAGAAAAAGTAAAAAGCAACAAAAAAAAAGACCCGACGTTTCCCAAAAAGGTTGCCAATTTCCATCTGAAAAGCTTAGCACCACTGTGGTTATATATACAATTGTTCTATCAGATGTCAGTTTTACTGCTCCCTCCAAAATCCATTCAGATACTGTGAGGAGTGACAAGAAACAATTGCCAGTAACTGAATGGTATATACTAGAACTCTTAATATAGGCTGTCCTTTCCATTGTTTATACCTAGCAAAAGCTACATAACTGAGACAAGAAAAAGCTCAAGTATGTTTCCAGTGATGTGGGTACTAGAATCTAGCACATTACACAGAAGCAAGGTATAGCTACCCAGCATTACCTTCTGCAAACAAGGGCCTATGAAAGAACGTAGTTCCCTGTGGCTAATTACCCTGCAGGTGAGATGTGAGCTACCAGCTCTAGCAGTGATACATCAGGATCCTGTTTCTCATGGATTCTGACTGCTAGCTGAACTGGTCACTCTGCAGTGCCTGATGGAATACTGGGGGAGCACTTGTTTTCCCCTTTTTGAAGCTAAGGCTCTGGTTTCCTTTTTGGAATTTCAAATATAAACATCTCACAGAAGTGGAAAGAGCCTCACTTTTATGTTAAAAAAACAAAACCCAAACCAAACAACCCCCCAAAACCTGAGCAACAAAACCAAACAACAGCAACGAAAAAAACATTTAAAAAAAGTAACACAAGCACCTCCAGTCTCAGCATAGCTGGTACTTTTATAATCTAAAATTGTATATACATGCCAAACTGTTTATTCTTATAGAGACTAAAGCCACCCCAGTGTTTCATGATATGATATTTCTTGAATGTGGTACAGTTTGTTTGACTTCTCAAAGTCCACAGCCAGGAAAATTGGTGACACTGCTGAAAAAAAAGCTGAGACAGACTCATCTAGGTACTGCACCCTTAAGAGAACAAATAGTTTAAAAAATTGCTAACATTCAAATACCTGAGGAATTTCATCATCACATGCTTGAACTGTGGTTCAGCATAAATGCACTCAGATGCCTAACTTTAACACAACAGAGCTTATTACCGACATCGGTGAGGTATTGCTAAAGTACTTCAGCACGCAGATGGAGGGTGTAATTTTGAAGGCTACTGAACACTGTGAATATCCCGATGTATCACAATTACTGAAACACCTGTGTTAAATAACTTTGCACTGATTCAGTATGAAAATGCATGGTGTTCAACAGTCCTTTGAATTAAATGCCTTGCCAACAAGCCACAGGTGTACACCACAGGAGCACATGATAATGTAATTGTGAAGGATGTGATGACAGCTCTCCATCCATAATACCACCTTCCCAAGATGCACTCATGCATCTTTTTAATATTTAGGTATTTTCTAACTAGTTTCAGAATCATCTAAGCAGGCAGTATCAATTCCAAAAGTAGTACTAAGTAGGAAAGGGAAAAAAAATAAAGCCAAACAACACCCCCCCACTCCCCCACCCCCCCCTGTAAATCACATTTAAAACTGATTTAATCCAGACCAGGAAGGGACAAAATAAAACTATCACCCACTCAGCTCCCCCCAAAAAACCCACAAAATATATATGTTAATACTTTTAAATAGATAGGATAACTTTGATCTGTAATATTTTAAAATTGAGGGCCTGCCAAATGCTTTCCATACAGAAAACGTTACCACAGAAAATACTGAGAAGATAATTACTCCAAATCGGTTGAAATCTATAGACAAATTTTATTAATCCTTTAAGATCTGTAAGTTTAAAAATTCTATGGCTATTGTACATTTCTATTGCACAAATAAATTGACAGCGGTATTTAAATAAATATATTTGTGCTTTGTAAACACTGACTGATGTTAGTTCTATGCTCTGAAATAGAATTTGCACAGGTACTAACTACTACCTAAACATTTTTTGAGGAGTTACATGATGTGAAAATTCCATTTTGATCAGACATTTGTAAGAAATCTAAAGAAAATAACCAAGCACAGCTAGTAGAGAACCTTATTCTGAATTATTTCACAATTACAATTAATAAAGCATGCATTATATATGAAGGTTTTTGATCAGTAAACAGAAACGTACAGTGTCTTCAAATATCCTATAGAATGATAAAGTTTGTGAAAGTACACTCCATCCACATTCACAAATGAGTACTGCCCTCTGTTTTGTTGTTTTTTGTGGAGCACATGGCCTAAAGGTTCAGTCAGGAAGACTTAATTTTCTCATGATTACAATTAAAAGATCTTGCACTGCTAGAATGGATGACTGGATGAAGGCAGGCTCTACTACTATATATGACTTAAGAATCAATGTGAATTTGGCTAGATCTAGTAAGAGGAAGAGCAAAGTCAGATGGACTAAGTCTTCTCTTGCTTCTCTCTGCTTTTGGTTTGAGTTTAGATCTGAATCTTTTCCACAAGCTTAGGCAGTTCATGGCTCCATATACTTGTACAAAAATTTGCATAGCAGTTAAACTGTACAAAACATGTTTATTAGCTCATGTGTCTTTACTTTGTTTTAATAACAAAAGTGAGATTAGCATCATCCCAAGGAGCTACAAATTTGTGACAAATTCAGTCCAAGCTCCTGTATTACAGTTGAAACTTTGCCTTTAGTTTCCTCCCTTCTATCTGCCTGTTTTCAGTAAGGATGAATTTCACTCACCTTTTAGCCATAGTCTAAATATTAAAATCTTGAATAGAAATTCTGTGGGGATAAGAATGAGCAAATCTGTCAGTCTCCAATCTCCAAAGACGCTAAAACAATGAATCATAGAATCGCAGGAGAAACTCTTTCCATCCACAATAGCCAGTCTGTCATATTAGTGTCATTTAAGTACCATAAATGTGAGTCAGTAGTTCCTTCCATTAACTTATATCTAGTTGTCCACTGAATTCTCGTGCAAACTCTTTCCTCAAAGTTCTGAATACTGAGTGGTGCTGAAATATTTGCCTCACACTACTGCTCTGTTAATGCCTCTCCTTCTGCTTTTCTATCTCTCATACACAAAGGACAGTTGGAGACTCAGTCCTTTTTAACTCTTCTGTGCATATGTGTGCATACCACACACATGTCTCTCTGTGCCTTCTCAACAATAGAATCCAGAGCATGTTTTAGAAAGAAGCATCTACTATGTCATAGCCTTTGAGGTACTATGGTTTTAATAGCTATCAACATGACTGATGATTGATACCAATGCCTCACAATGGAAGACCTGAAGAGAATAAACAATGAGACTAAAGACAAAATGCTAAGATCTCTGGTGAAACTCCAATAAAAGTTAAATGCTTTGATGGGGACAGTGATGATAAGATATCACACACTGACCAATGGATTTTGTAACTGCCTCCTGATTCTGTAGATTTGTTCAGAAAATTCAAAATCCACAAAATATATTTTCCCTTATATTCAGCTCCACACATGGTGGATTCATCTTCTCTTCAATGAATTAAAAAAAAAATGGCTTGATGCCTGTGTCCAGAGAGTAGTGACAAATGGAGTTAAATCCAGTTGGTGGCTGGTCATAAGTTGTGGGAAAACACTCTCTAAGAGACTGTGAAGGGGACCAATCCGAACATTTCCTGAAGTGTACAGAATTAGCAAACCAGAGAACAACACCAGAAAACTGACAACTACCTCAAAATCCAAAAGCTCCTGTGTTAGAAGATATTTTATAGCACAGATAGCGATTTATTGTATTAGTTAGATAGTATTTCCCCTGCATCTGTATGTTTTTGGTGGTGGTTACCCAGTTACCCTGTATTATTATGTATCCCTTCTCCTTTCACTGGCCGAGCTGTGATGCCAAACCCTGCATCATAATGCGAGGTTAGCCACGCACCAGCTGGATCACCCTCCTGCCTTCCTAGCCCTTCCCCTGCTTGCCGCGACACGCCCCTAACTCCGCCTCTAACTCCTCCCTGAGACCTATACCCTGTCCCATGCTCTGAATAAACCAGTTTCGGCTTCACCCCAACATTGGCTGGGACTGTCTCCTCTCCTCCCTTCCGGTTCGCGGCAAGAAGTAGGGTTCTCTAGGGCTCAGTACTGAGGCCAGATCTGTTTAATGTCTTTACTAATGATCTGGATTAGGGGGTCAAATGCAACCTTAGTAAGTTAACAAACAACACCAATGGCAGTGTTGATCTGAGAGAGAGTGGGAAGGCTACATAGTGCTCTGGGCAGGCTGAATCAGAGGGCTGAGGACAATTATATGACATTCAACACTGCCATGCAGAGCTACAACTCTGGGGGAGCAGTGGCTGGAAAGCTACCCAAAGGAAAAGGACCTCGGAGTGTTGGTCTGGCTGAACATGAGCTGGTAGCATGCCCAGGTGGCCAAGGACAATAGCATCCTGGCCTGTATCAGAAATAGCATGGCCAGCAGGACTAGGGAAGTTCTACAGTCCCCCTGTGCTTGGCACTGGTGAAGCTGTATCTTCAACCCTGTGTTCAGTTTTGAGCCCCTCACTACAACAAAGACATTGAGGTGCTGGAGTGTGTCCAGAGCTGGTGAAACATCTGGACTACAAATCCTATGAGGAGCAGCTGAAGGAGCTGGGGTTGTTTAGCCTGGAAAGAAGGACGCTGGGAGGAGACCTTATCACTCTCTGCAACTACCCAAGAGGAGGCTGTTAGCCAGGTGAGGATCAGTCTCTTCCCTCAGGTAACAAGTGGTAAAAAGAGAGGAAAAGGCCTCAGGTTGAGCCATGGGAGATTTAGATTTTATATTAGGAAACATTTCCTCATTGAAACGGTTGTCAAACACTGGAACAGACTGCCAGGGAAGTGGTGGAGTCACCATCCCTACATATGTAGATGTGACTCTTAGGGACATGTTTTAGTGATGGACTTGTCCATGGTTAATGGTTGGACTTGATGACCTTAATGATTTCTTTCCAACCTAAATAATTCTATGAATCTCTGCTCTTTGCTTTTGCAGTATTGATATTTTTCATGCAATACTCTATATTTCTTAGCCCAGCTTCTCTTCTTGCTCAATCTTGTAGCCAAACCCTAATCCTGCTCTTTTGAACATCACAGTCTAAAGTAATTCAGAATTATGCATTCCTTCCCAAGTTCTTAAAGAGAATAAGGCAGGTCACGAAGAAACAAATGTTTGCTGACAAGTGAATAGCTTTGATAACCTAATTGCCAAACACAACAAAAATCAAGAGACACATAGAAATTGATTTAACTGAGTAATAATGCATTCTTTGTTTCCATCCTTCTGATCAGTGTTTTCATAAGGTTATAGAATAATAGACCAAAGTTTCTGTCCTGGATGAGATTAAAAATCAGGCCAAACTACAGCAACAAAAAATTCCATTTTTAACTCTATCTCCGTTGTAGTACCTCATACCTGAAAGTCCATGGTCATAAAGAAGAAAGCTAAGCACATACCTAAGTCCTTTGAGGGTCAGGGAATTTAAAAAAAAAAAAATCAATGGCATTTTGAGGTGAGTGCACTGGCATCAACTTCTATCTATATTGTAGAGAACATGGCATCAAGATATTCTCAAAGAGTGGTAAAGATTTTTAGATGAATAATGTACAGCATACTAAAAATTCAATGCTTACAACCTATCCTGAAAAAAGCTTACTGTTTCAGTTAAAATACATTGAAGAATATAACCTATAATCAAGAATACAGCTGCCATGGAATTAAGTGTACAATTTAAACATTTATTAAAACCAGATGTTGGTAAATTATTGAGGTGCTTTAATCTGAAAAGTATGGAAGCTAACAGAAGCTAACACCTCAATGGTGATGAGGGAACCCAGTTTTTGAGCAAATTGATTTATTCAAACAAAGCTGATTTCTTAGTGTTCATAATTTTAAGTTGTATCCATCCATCCATCCATCCATCCATCCATCCATCCATCCATCCATCCATCCATCCATCCATCCATCCATCCATCCATCCATCCACCCACCTGTTGTCCCACTTGCTGTCTCAGAACTGTGGAAACAAAATTGCTATTGAAATTCAAAGGCATCTTCCTTTTTCTGAAGTAGATGAGTGACAGAAATATGGGGACTCACCCACAAAGGTTTTTAAAGTTTTTTTGAAAATTCTGGTCCACTTCAGGTCACTATAAAAGACTCATCAATTTAAAGAGTCTTGTGTGCTGCCTCTTTCTTTAAAATTACTTTTGTCTGTATTCTTTCTTCAGTTAGACAAATACTGTTTGGTTAGAAATAGTTTACTGATCACTATACTCATTGATGCTCACTGGCCTCTGCATATGAGTAAGTACAGTAGATATGTATGCACTATATTTAAGATAATTTCTAGTTTAGGAGTGGTAAAAGCCCTGAAAATTGGTACCTCAGTGAATGCACTTACAGAGACCAAAAGGACAACAGCTGTACAGCTAGAACTGCAATCATGGAAACAGTTAAAAATTAATTCCTTCTATCTACCTTCTTGGGATTCATTTCCTGTCCAGGGACAACAGTGTTAAATGAGTTTCATAAGGTGGTTACATATTGTACTGTTGAGTCATTTTAGGAAGAGACTCATCTTAAAGCACTTGGATAGTTTTGATAATTTCTTGTGTATAGAAAGATAAAAGTAACTTGGATTGTACTCTAGTTCATTTGATACAATATCTATTGCTTTGATATTTTCTGACATATTAGCTGCATAAAATTAAAGGTTGTTGTTTTCACATTCCCATTAATCTAAGGCTCCATACAGCTGTTTCTTGGATGAAGAAAACATTAGCACTGCACTGGTGCACAGGCTCTAAATACCTTTATATTGCCAGCATGACCAATTTTTGTCACTAATACCCAAAGCAGGGCTTATCATCATCTTCCCTCTTATCTGCTTTCCAAAGAAGTTTATGAATGCTGATATATAAAAAGAAAAATGCAAAAGTACAAGAGCACACACACATACTCTAAAGGATGTTAAACAGAAGATAAACACATTGGCTGTTACATTCTGTCTATCTATGTTCAGTTTCTGCTATTGAAAATCAGTTTGATGGTTTCATTTTAGTCTTAGTTGCAGCAATCACAAAATATTGATGCTGGTGGATGATTGCCTTTAACAACTGACCATGAGCATCTTGTGCAAATCAGGATAGAGATATGTGCAGAACTGTGCAAGAAACTTTTAAACGTTGCCATTTCTTCTATTTCATGAACACCAAACCCATGTAAAATTGTCTTAAAACGTCAAATCTCCATAAAGAAAAAAAAAAATCTTGCAGCTGCATCTACAGGCATCTCCATGTTCCTGTTCTCATAACAAACTGCTAACTTGACAGGAACGGTGTTACTTCTGTAGGAAATTCTCTACACTTAAAATGATACTGTATCAGAAAACCTTAAGTCTGCTCCACTTGTGAATGTGTCTTAACATTAAATATATTTTCTGTTATTAGAACATTACAGAGAATGGCTACCAGCAAAGTAAAAGGGCTAGATGTGTAATTGAGAGCCAACCAATTTCCCACTACACTCAACATACTTTGTGTCATCTGGTTTGAATCTCCAAGATTATATGTATATTTCCATCTGAAGATGGGAGACCACACATGCAATTCCCTCCTCCTCTATCTTTTCAAAAGTGGAAAGGAAAGCCAATCTGTCAAGAGTGGAAGAGAACAACAGTGTACTCTGACAGCTTCCCAGTATTGACCCTGTAGGAACCAAGGTTCTTGCATGGGTGATGGTACACACCTTGGTACTGAGCATAAACTTAATTTTTCTGTAGCTAGGCAACCATCTGCAGACATTAATACTTGCTGAAGACAGAAAGGTCAATGACTGTGAAGTGTTCCAGCATCACAAGAGCACAATATTTGAGCAATCAGACTCTTAGCTGTTACACATTTCTATTTGTTAATGGAGCATCCAAAGTTTCGTAAACTAGCTCAGCGTGCAGTCCAGCTGCCATTTTGTGATGGCAAGTAGTGCAGAACATTACAGGTTGTGATGCAGAAGGAGATTTTCTTTTTCCCCCTTTTTTGCTAGTGTAGGAGAAATGTCCTTTAAAACGAATGTATATATCTGCCTCTGCCTATTTGTGTGTGCATGTTCATAGAAAATGATAATAGGCACCTTGGTAACCTTCACGTAACCTTTACATGCTGTGAGACTTAACAGGGTTTTCATGCTGATCTTGTAATTGTATGCTTTTAAGTCTTGCTGTTTTTCTTTGGAAGCAAATGGCCCATGGCTTCAAGAATCCAAAGTTAATGGCACTGTGTTATCTCTTGACCATCCTCCAGGTTAACCTGGGGACAGTTATCTGTGCATACCAAATGAATTCCTAGGACATCACAGCTAAACAGTGTGGATTCACTTGTGATGTATAATAACCTCAAGTTACAGCTCTCTAACATTCATTAAAAGGTTTCAGTAGATGTTGAAAGACAAAGAAACTCCTGCAGACTAGAAAAAAATCCCTCAGGTTAAGGGTTCAACTCAAGTTTTCATGGGAAATTAGATTAGACTAAACAGAAAACATAATATTTTACTGTAAACTAAAGTGCAATAGGACTAGACAAGCTAATTTGCTTTCATAGCTAATATTTACAGTGCTAACTCTGATGCATAATCATGGAACCAAAAGTCTATTTATTTTCGTTAGACAACAAGGATTTTTTTTTTTATTAATAATTCTTAGTTTCTGGATTCCTCCTTTTCATCAGATTATGAAAAAGGGATACTGTGGTAGCAGTTTGGGGAAAAGATTTAGTAGTGAGTGAAAGTTCCAGGACCTTTAAGTTACTTAAAAAATTATTTGAAAAATTCAGTGTCCCAAAGACATTCCATTCTTGAGAACTAATGTGACCACTGACAAAGAAAGGACAGACAATTTAAAACAAAACTAGCTGTAGAAGCACATGGGACAGAGTTCAGAGGAAAAAAAAGCCAACCAACCAACCAACCAAAAAAAAACACAAAAAGTCTGTGAAGGATTGCCAAGGTGGGAGGTGAATATACTCTTTTTTGAAGAATGAAAAAATACTGAATGGTATGTTTAGGAGCCTGAAAGTTAGCTTAAGAGTCTCAGAAGTGACAAAGAAAAGATGCAGCAAAAACATTCAATAAGAAACAGCAAGAAGAGAAACTAGGAAAAAAAATGCAGTTAGAAAAAAGGATTTACTTATCATTATTCTCTAATTATTTCTGGTTGCTGAAACTTTTGCTGCTTTAAACAAGTTGAAAGTAGACATTTTCTTTCCAGACAAAAGTAGTGCAGTCTTTTGTAGCTCACACTGACTTTCCTTTTATGACTGTTGACAAGAACTAGATAACATTTATCAGCTCTCTGAGAGGTTGATCCTTCACCACTTGAGTCAATAGAAGTTTTTCTAGTGACCTCAATAGGCTGAAGATCAAGCAGTGAATGAAATGTCCCCCACGTGTGTGCCAATAATAACAAATTCATCCCATACCCTGGGAGTGCATCTAATCCAATATTCTTACCCTCCTCGAAACACAAAGTGAGGTGGAAGAGATTATAAGCAAACAGCTGCAGCTGTGACATCTTAATGGATCTCATGTCAGAAGATAACACAAAGCTATTAAAATATCCCAGCATAAGTCATTTATTACTAAAGGAAACACAACATCACTGCTTATACTTTCAGAAAATCCTGTAAATAATAACGCTGACTGTGAGACATATGCCTGTGCATTTCAGGGTGGTAGATTTACCATTTTAGGAACAAGAGAAAGAAAACATAATCAACAGGTAAATGCTTATTAATGGAAAACAGCAGCCAAGTGTGAAAGGCTCTTCTGAGATAACTGCAGTCTGCCTCTGCCAGATTTAGAGGAGATAATTAGAAAGATGCATTAATAATGGCTAGTTCCTTAAACAGGAAACTCTGTGTTAATCTGTGCAAACCAGCAAGGTAATTGATTCTATTCTTTAGTTTTGCACATGATCATTATATTTCAGATGGAAAACAACCTTTTAGTCTTTGAATTTTAGAACATGCCAATATGCCTGTAGACAAAGAACTGTTCTTATTCTTTAGTCATACAATTTCAATTCGGTCTTTCATTTTACTTAACTTTCATACTTAAATTTAACACATATATAAAGACTTAGAGCATCCACTCTGATGTTATTTGAGTATTAAAGTCTCAATTCAAACCAAAATATTTTCTTATAAAAAGTATCACATTGTGATAACCTCTGTGGGTGTAGTTGCAAACTAAGTGTTAGATTCTTCACAAATATAGTCACCTACATAAATTATTTGATGATTGTTCATAATGCTGACAATATTATTAATAGATACCGATGTGTTGCACAATGTATCTCTTTAGCGACCAAGCATAAGGTTATAAAAGCCTACTACTTCTTTCAGAGATGAGATGTGTTTTAGCTAAAGAGGAATAAACTGTTAATGCTGAAGGCCTTAGATCATCATTAATTATGTAATAGATTATCCTGATTTGCACACCAGGATTTAATGTAATCCTTGATCTTGGTCCCCTTTGTAATCTTAGTTTAAACATGTATAACACAGTTTGAAGTCTATTTGTGAACTTCATATTTACCACATATCAAATGCTGGGCAACGCAACTGAAAAACTACTAACATATCATGACTTAAATCTTCCAGATGCTGCACTTTTTTACAGTTTTCAGTAAGACTTTCAACTGTAAACTTCCTCAGCAGCTCCAGGCTCCAGGCAGAGGCCCAGGGGTGGCTGTGGAAGGGTGAATATCACCCACTGCTTTCTCTACATTAGTATACAATAGACTGAAAGCTTATTATCCTTTCTTTCTTTATTGTTAACTTTCTACACAGAAGCTTTCATACAGGATTCTGTTTAAAATATATGTCAGGGGACAAACCTTTTTGTATAAAAAGGATAAAAAGTTCATGAACTAGTCTTGAGTTGATTTAAAAGTTCATATACAAATTTTAAAGCTCTGGCCAATGATAATCTGAGCAGGGCAACAGATCACATAAGGGGATGTGACTTCACAGATAGTGATAGAAAATGTAAGATGTGAAAAATAAAAGAAAAAGAAAAGATATTGAAGACAATATGCACATATGCATGCAAATGATTATCTACACATAAACACATATTTTCAGGCACAACAGACATTGTTTTGTTCGAACACTCCAGACATTTACTTCTGCCCTAACCACTTGTGTGTACAGCAGTCAGATCAAAGAATCAAAATGTCATGCACTTCATGCCTGAAGACTCCACCATGTTTTTCTTTGCTGAGGGTAAACAGGCCAAGGAAGATGATATGCTAGCTAACTTGGGGGGGGGGGGGG
>VWZF01000653.1:204008-228090 GCA_013396755.1 Sclerurus mexicanus
GGGGGGGGGGGAAAGAGAAAAGAAAAAAGCTTTTTTTATTCACAGAACCACTGAACTGACACTGCAGTAATTAAAGAAGACAGGACTACAGACCATATCCTTGGACTGTACCAGTTTAGCTCCTGACTCAGCCTGAGTTCTTGCATGTTAGGAAAGTTTTGTATGAAATGTCAGAGTTTAACTTGCTTTCTGTTAGTCATTTACTTTAATCTGCTGCTTGTGACTATCTGTTCATGATTGATTTAGAAGCTCAAAACATATAGGGATTTTCATGCCCTTTATTTTGCTGTGCTTTTCACACCCCTCTAATGGGAGACAAAGAGTTATTTCTTCTAGAATTTCTTACCCAAAAAAGACATCCTTATTTAGTTTGCTCTTTATTTTTAAACTATTACTGAGGGGGAAAGTAATGTGAAGAACCATCTACTTTTCAAAAAAGAGTCAATGTAAGAAAATGCAGTCCCTGCACAGTTGCTACAGCAGGAACTCAGAAATGTGTGGGCTCCAAAATATTCATATCAAAGAATCTGTATTTCGCTTCCATTTCCACTATGTCTGCGACTGCCTGCCAGGGACACCCTGACAGGCTTGAGAGATGGGCCCATGCAAACTTCATGAAGTTCAGAAAACCAAGGCCAAGATCCTACACATGGATTGTGGCAGTCCCAGGCACACCTGCGGGTTGGGTGGAGAAGTGACTGACAGCAGCCTTGCAGAGAAAGACTTGGGGGTAGCGGTTGATGAAAAACTTGACATGGGTCAGCAGTGTACGCTCACAGCCCAGAAAGCCAAAATGAATCCTGGGCAGCATTAAATGGAGCGTGGCCAGCAGGTTGAAGGACATGATTCCTCTCCTCTACTCTGCTCTTGTGAAACCCCACCTAAGTGCTGTGTACAGTTCTGGTGTCCCTGACATAAAAAGGACATGGAGATGTTCAAGCAAGTCCAGAGAAGGCCACAAAGTTGATAAGAGGATTGAAGCATATCCTCTACAAAGACAGGCTGAGAAAGCTATGGCTGTTCAACCTGAAGGAACCTTCCAGTATCTGAAGGGCACCTACATAGAAGCTGCAGAGGGAGTCTTCATCAGGAACTCTAGATCAAGGACAAAGTGTAATGGATACAAATTAAAAGAGGGCAAATTTACCTTAGATATTATGAAGAAATTCTTTATTGTGAGGGTGGTAAAATACTGGAAGAGGTTGTCCAGGGAGATTGTGGATGCCCCAACCCTAGCATTGTTCAAAGGCAGGTTGGATAAGGCCTTGAGCAACCTGGTCTAGTGGAAGGTGTCCCTGCACATTGAAGACGTTGGGACTAGAGGATCTAAGGTATCTTCCAATCCTTAACAGTCTATGATTGTATTCACACTAGAGATAGATATCTCTAGGACTGCAAACTTAAAACTCGAATGATTGCTGACATCTTCTGCACAGAATAAAGAATTAAGAAAGGGGTCTGATTCTAAAATCAACAAATTGAAAAACTATCACAAATAACCAAGGTCCTACTGAAAGAAGTGGTTATAACTCCAGGAGTAAGCAGAGTGCTTGATCGTTGATCTTGCATGAAAATAAACATATTTACTTTTACTATAGTAAATCATTTGTAATACAGATGTGAGTTAAGCTGTCTTGTTGGATGAAGTTTAAGGCTTTCAATAGAAAAAAGTCCAGTCCAATTTTGAGGTCTTAAAGATCCTTAAAGCAATTGAATTTTACAGTTTTTATCCATGCTCCCTAGTTGATAGAATGCTATATCTCAAAGCTTCATACATAATCGACAAAAAAAATTTCTGTCAAGCTCAATTCTGCAGACTGAATTATCTCTCTCTCAAAAAGAAAAGACAATCCCTATAGATCAGGTTTGAATCGTGGGTAGGATAGAGATGTTCTCAACCTCCCTGCCATCTCTAGTAAGCCCAAGGATAAATATAAGACTTCAATGTCCAGTGCTTTTATAACACTGAGAATTTTGCCCTATTCTTTAAAAATCCACTTAAAATAATGTTGGAAAATATGTGGCAAGGCCTTGAGTATGCTAGGGGTATGCTAGGGAATCAAAAAGTTTGCTTATGTGAGAAAAATACTTTTGATAGTGTAATAACATTACTTAAACTGGAAAAAATCTTGAATCTGAAGGGAACTGGTTCACTCTGGGGCAGGGCAATCTCTATCCCCAGCAAAAGCACAGAGCAAGTTTCTGCTCTTCTGCATGGTTTCCTCTCTCTCATGGTCAGTTTAATTCACACAGCTGTATATTTTCTTTACCTAATGTAGGTAGGCATTTTAGTTGACTAAGCATGACTAGCACATTTTAGTTTGTAGCTAACATCAAAGGAAAGATTGTATTCCATGCATCAAATATACCCATGTCCATGATTTACTGAAGCCATGCAGCCATTTTATTACAGAGAGGAGGGCATTGTACTGGCCAAGACAAAGTGCTGGCACACTCTTCTCTCAGGCTGCAGGATGCCTGTGTCTTCATTAGGGCACAGCAGATAATCAGGCTGACATAATATGGACCCAGGAATGGAAAAACCCTAGGGAACATTGCTTACCATGCCTCACAGGTTTTGGGTTTTTTTTTTGATATATGGGTATGGTTGGTATATCTCTTCTATATATACACACATGAGCACAAATGTTCCTAGCTAGTCTCCCAAACCTATACGAAAAGGTAATTGGAAGATCATTAAGCATGTACAAACACATCATCTATTGTCAAACATTAGATTTTCTATGGCACTAACTTTCTATCTATCACAGTAGTTTATCATCCGTTGCCTTTAATACATCATAATTTCAAATAATTTAATATTTCTGTCCAAGGCAGTGAAATTACAGAATGGTATTTTTAGAATTCAATATAATGGAGGGAAGTTCAGAATTAATGAGAATAGCAATGTGAGATATGGGAAGCAACTGAAAGCAGCTATGTAGTGAGGTCAAAAAAAACACAAACCAACTCAACAAAATGTGTGATTAATCCAAGAAACAGGAAGACAGCTGTTTTAAAAATCTATATGTAAATCCTTTCTAAAAATTTTTTAACTCCTAAAATCTTTAATAGGAATTGTAGCATCAGTATAAGCTTTAGGAATGTTGCAGATGAGCATTTTTCCAGATCCCTACAGCCATACACGTATAAGGGGAACAGAAAGAGAACAAAGAAAATAGAAAGAACAGCAAAGGTACCAAGCCCAACAAATGTCAGAGGCAAATGCACAAAAGACAAAATAAAAACCTGAATGACAGTGAAGGTCAACAAGATAATATATTTCTTTATGGAGAGAAACTTGAGGTAGAAATAAATATTGAGAGACAGATGAGCACAAATTTGTATATTAAAGAAATATTGTATTAAAAGAATTAACTGTATTAAAATTGTATTATAAGAAATAATTCTGTCCCCATTAGACTAACAAGAAGTAAGAACCATGATATGAAAGAGTCACCTGATTAAAGAATTGGCTTAGCCAGAAGGAAAGAAAGTCAATATGTTTATCACCCATAAAAAGATGTGTTCCTATGCTTGGCTTCAAAATAATATAAAAAATAACATTAAAACGACACAACCTTTCAAACATTTCACTTGCATTCTCTAAGGGAGTGAAATGTTGTTGCTGGTGATAAAAGCATTGCCAGAGAATCTAATGCCATGGAAATATGGTGCTTGATTATACAAATTTATTACTTTAAATCAAATTAACCAATATCAACATTCCTCACATTTCATGACTGTTGGAAGAACTAAGGAAAGCTCAAAATACCAATTTAGGTGTTCACTTTTTTTGCAGAGCAGTTGTTACTTTCATTGTGGTACCTCAGTTGAAGATCATTTACAGTGGCATCAATCTTATTCTACCCCTTTTGGCACAACAGAAGCACTGTCTGGGGAAGAGGAATCAACATGGCTTTCAACTACCTTTCTGTGTGTTCTTTTTTTTTTTTCTGCTGGCATGAGTTCAATAACTTTGAATAGGTGGACGGGCTTGACATCCTAGCTGTAAATGACAACACAATGTAATACCTCTATGCATACTCTGTGTAACTACTAGGAGCCATCAGGGCTGAGGAGACTACCCCGATGCTTTCATGTTGCAATCACTTGGGAAGAAAACAAACATTGCACTCCTCAGTTCACATCCACTTAACATCACATGAGAAAACTGATTTCACGTGCACTGTTAAGGTGACTACAAATCCTGTCTTTTCTCAAATTATGAAAACTAGCATTGTACCTTAAGTAGTTTAAACCTGTTACACCTTATGGATATTGGCTGCTGCAGGTAGCATATTTTCCAAAGTTCACATCTGTCTCTTAAAAGCTCCAAAACTGTCCAAATGGGCTAGATTTAGAATCACAATCTAAGGGCAGGATAGAACTGTCTTGCCTCTGCTGGAGCCATTAGGGAGGAATTTCTTTCAGACTGTTCCAAGCACATGGAAAGCAGAGGAAAAGTAGTGCACAATTTATCCCCCTTGTTGGATATTCCCCTAAGAGGCACAGCGTTAATGAAAATTTTTAAAGAGCATAGAAGGGTTAGAGTGCTCTGATTTCTCCTCCCCTTTCCCTAATCATCACCAATGTCCTCTTCCTAAAAAGGACAAAGTAAGCAAGTTGTCTACAGACTGTAAGTACAAGGTGTCTGGGGAGAAGCAGTCTGGCTAACCAGGCTGCATCTTTCTAATTGTCACGGATGTTAAAAACTCTTGCTTGAATTTTCCCCATTACCACTGTGGAAGGCAGAAGCGAAGGGCTGATTCGCTCCCCACTGCAGCTGGGTCCCTGAGGGGTTAGCCTGTGGGGAAGCTAAGTAAAAGGGTAGCTGATAGCTTCTTAAATACCAACCTAATAGCTTGGGAAAGCATTGGAGGGGGAGGTCTGAATTTGTTGGGGGGAGTTTTTGGGTTTTTTTTCCTGGTCACTTTACTTTTCCCTGGCTTGGGAAGTGGTCGGAGAGAGGTTTCCCCGCATTCATTTTTACTGATTTCATCTGCCTGGGTGCCCAGACACTGCCTTGCTGGACCCACAGCAGCACTGGGAGGGAGCCCTGGCTCGCCCCACGTTCTGCACATCCTGCTTTCCTTCCCAGAGGATGGCCACCACTGCCTGGATTTGCTCCAGACCCATCGGGGGATCAGCGCAATCTGCAGTGGAGTTTCTAACCCCCCACTGCCTTCAGAAAAAAAGACGATGAGACGTCCTTGTGCTCCCCATGGGAAGGGTCCCAGCCTGTCTCTGCAGTGGTCACTGCAGCCCCGACTCCCATAGTCCAACCGCACCCCTGCTGTTTGCGGCTATAACTGCACCAAAAGACAAAGTAGGACCTCGGCACTTGAAAGTTTCAGTTATGGTGTTGCTGCTTGTTCTGTTTCTTTTAGTTCTATATATTTGTAGTAAAGAACTGCTATCTTCCATATTTTTTGCTTAAAGCCTCTTAATTTCGAAGATTGTGGTGGCTCGAGGAGAGGAAGGTCCTCTTTTTATTTCAGGAAGATTCCTCACTTTCCTTGACAGACATCTTGTTTGGGTTTGGGTTTTGGTTTTGTTTGTTTGTTTTTGTTTGTTTGTTTTTAAACCAAGACTACTACAACTTTGGACTTTTAGTTGGCTCACATTCATCTGCATTGGAAAGCAACAGACTATGTGTATCAGCAAGCAAAGGACTGTGCAGATATACCTTTCTTTCTCATTGTTTGGTGGCTTATAGCAACCTTTCACTGGAATGACTACAACATTTTTGAAACCATAAAACACTAAAAAAAAAAGCCTTAAAAATTCTAATTTACTGAATTCACTGACTGTTCCTGAATAACAGATTACTGGTTGGGTACTCCTAAACATTCAAACTTGTCAGCTAATTATTGACAGCAAAATAAACCTTAACCTCCCTTACATGCCCCTGTGACATTAACATTTCCTTTCAGTTTTCTCTCATTCCCTTCTTGATCATTGCTGAAGTTAACTCCATTGAACTTCATTTTGAAGTTAAAATGAAAGGGTTTTCCTAAGGGAGTTGAGCTGTTGTAATTACAATATCAGGCTCAGAAAGTGTAATTATAGTTTAGTGTTAAAGAAGGAAAAGTCCATTTCACTTGTGGTAGATTTCTCATATGTCTGTTTCAGCACAGAGGTTAAAGTGAGTCATAACATAAAAGTGCAATCAGTATGATACACTACCTACACCCACTTCTTCCTTCTACTTCATTTAGAGTACATATTGCTGACTGTGTTACTGCTGAGTGGCATTAATTTTCCACTGTTGCTCCAATAACACAAAGCAAGGTGCTTCCTGCAGCCCAAGCCATTCCCATCCTCAACTACTGCTTGTGTGCTTCTGTAATTTGAAACATTTTTGAAGGAAGAGTTGAACACTGAAGATTTATCACATGGAAGTGCTTTTTTGGATCATCATCTTGATGAAATATCTTGTGGGAAAGACTCTAAATGAATAATTATGGAGCTTTTTTTTTTTTACTTGATTACTGCTAATGTGCTAAATCTACACTTACAATCTAACTTTTATTCTAATGAAAGTTTAATGCATTATTACACAGTGTTGTATAAATAAATAAGGTTTAAGCTTGACACAAATGAAAACTCTTCATGCCTTTGACAAATGTGTCTCTGACCTTTTAATAGATTTTTCCAAATCCTGACTTTCCATTCCAGTTCATAATCAAAATGCATTTTGAAATGCTGAAAATGAAGTTATGAAAAGACTGAACAACAACAACAACAACAGTGAAGTGGCTGTACTACACTGACAGTTACTTTTTGCTATTTCTAGTTCTCTTCTTGAACATTTTTCAAGTGCCTGACCAGCTCTAATAAGCAGTGGCATAAATGTCTCTAAATGTTCAGAATTTCAATGCTGATTATGTGAGGAACAAAAGTCACAAATTTATTTTTTTTCTTTAAGAGGTCCAATTTACACAAGGAAATATTAAAAGAATAAGCATATTATAAATTTTGGTTCTGTTTGTTTCAATTATACTATAAATATTATAAATAGTAGAAATACTAGGATATCTGTTTGGATACTGGGATATAAAATGGTTATACTTTTATTAACTGCTGAAGGATAATTTCACTGTTTTATCTAAACCAGTTTTTCTTCTTTTAATTCTGGTCTAAATTTCAGGAGACTCAGAACTTTTAAAAAACCTGGAAGACTTCTTCACAGTGCAGTTTAACAAAATTGCAAAGAAAAAGAATTGTTAGTAACACTAACCATTTCCCCAGTCTAAATTAGCACAAATTAAGCACCACAGCGCTAAATTAATACAAGCCTTGACAATCTCTGACTTGTATTATAGCAACTGAAACCAGAGAAAATTATCACAAAGTAAATGTACAGTATTTCGGCTTATTGTTTTACTCTCTTTTGACTCTGTTTTCAAAAAATTCTCAGGCAAAGGATATCAACAGGTGCTTACTTAGAGACCTAGTTGCTTTGAACTCCTGAAAATTATATCCACAGTGCATCAATGTAAATTATTGCCCAAAAATATGGCACAATGGGAAATCATGCTCTATGTTTGGCCTTTTTTTTTTTTCCTTTACTTTTATTTTCTGTGTGTGTTTTATGCTTTGCTTATATGTTACAGTTGTGAAGAAAACAAAACCAGCCACCTCAGGATTTCTTCTGACAGGACAGGACAAGTTCAATAGCTAAAACAAAATGCACATATTAGTTCCAGACAGTAACTGGGTCTTCAACTCTGCTATTGCTGTGCCAATGAGGCATACAGGCAGCTCCCTGATGGAATACTCTCTGCCTGCACAAGCTGAGCTCATGCAAAACCACATTGTCCCTTCAGATGGAGCTTAAGAAGCAAAGACAGGGTTATCTCCCAAAAGGCACAGCGCCTGATAGCATAGGCTTTGCTCAAAGGAACAAACGCATACTTTTTCATGTTGCCCTTTCCTTGGGTTGAGATAACAAGACCTTCCCAATGTTAAAACTGTCCACAGCACAAGATCAAATGAAAAGCAGTCAAAAGGAAAGAGGCTTGTATTTTAATAACAACCTGCAGTAAAAGAAAGGAAAAAAGACATTGCACATGGCTCCAAAACTGTAATGTGTTCTGTTATTAAATAAAATCATCTGAAATTTGATGTGCTTATCCAAAGTACATTGTCAGACAAGATTGATTTTCACTTTTTCTTAGTCTTACTTCGTACCTGGTGCAGATTCCCCAGCGGCCCTGCGGCCAGCTCCGGGGCAGTGCCAGTGCAGCCCTTGTGTGGAGCATCCAGCGCTGCCCAGCCCGGTCCCAGCCGGTACCAGCGGCTCCAGCGCAGGGCACGGCTGAGCCCCTCAGCCCTGGGGAAAGCCTGGGCAAGGAGGGCAAAACGCTGCCCGGCAGCCAGGGCTGAGTGAGGGCAACTGGGAAAGAAACAGCTCTGTGAGCTGGAAATTTGTGGAAAAGAGAGGGGGGAGAGGTTTTTCACTATCCAAACTATTTCAACTAGCAAAAATTTAAATTAGTTTTCCTCAAGTCAAGAGCTGGAGGATCAGCCGGGTGGCCTGATTCTTTCTCTCTTTTCCTAACTGTTGGATTTATTGCTAAGAAGTTTAGACAAAATCAAGCATTAATGCTGTGTATTTAGGCTGCCTGAGTACTGACAGAAAGGTTCATC
This sequence comes from Sclerurus mexicanus, assembly GCA_013396755.1. Classification (NCBI taxonomy): domain Eukaryota; kingdom Metazoa; phylum Chordata; class Aves; order Passeriformes; family Furnariidae; genus Sclerurus; species Sclerurus mexicanus. Next base: position 212,664 of record VWZF01000653.1, read on the forward strand.
CCTTTAAAGAACAAAAATGAGAGTCACCTCCCTGTCATGCCACAATTTTATCCAATATATGCCACATTTCAAACTTCTATAGGAATTAAGAATTCCTCAGACGATATTTTACCACCTCAGTTACAGCTCACACTGCCCTAGTTTTTGCTGATGTCAATCTGTTTCCATTGCTGATGTGCATGGGGTCATTCAGTTCTGAAAAGATTAAATCCAGTGATAATATGAACTAGTCAAACGGTTGGTAGGGCTGTAAGTAGGTTTGTATGGCCTGTCTGCAGACATTTCAGGATCCAGTTAGAAAAAAAATTAGGATAAATTTTAGTTTTAATGAACTGTTCATGATTGTTAATTATTGATATTACAGGTCCATATATAGGTCCTAGAGAAGAAGTGAGTTTCATTGTGTGACACCTGTCATGAGACACTCCTCCTAAGCCTTACAGTTCAAATGGAAAGGGAGATAAAGGCTAAGAAAAAAAGGAATAAACCCCAACATTCAGAGATGAAAGTAGTCACACGAGACCATGCTCCAAGGTCAATGGCAGAAGGGAGAGAAGCAGCTTTTTTAAGTCTGAGCCATGTGATGTTCATACTGAGCCCCAATGTCTTTGCTACATTTGAACACAAGTGGGAACAGAGAACCCTTCCTGCCTCAGCCATTAGCTGTGTTTTGACCCTGCAAACTCTAATGCTTCCAAATGTCCCCACAGCTTCTTCTATTTGCTCCCACTTCTTCTGTCTCTGAGTAGTTATGGTGCTGATGGATTTTCCCAGTAAGAAATTATCCTTCCCATAAACAAGACAGGAAAAATAAACACATTACAATATAAATGGGAAATAATGCAAGTGCTTCAGCTGCTCCAATTTCTACCTCTGTCTACCAATTTCTCCTCTTTCTTGGTAGGAATGGTGAGAAATTGGCACAGAGGCCAACAGGTGTATCTGTGTTTGTCACACTCCTCTTCTTTGCTTGAGTATCCATCTAGTCTGATCTAAACCAAGCCCAGAACACACCATTTTATTCTATTGAGGAAACTACTGTGAAATCATACATTGAATCGGTTACCTGCTAGAGTCAGAGTTTTGCCACTGACTTTCACAGAAACTGGATCTAGTGTGGAGAAGGATGATTTAGCACATAACATTATGAATAGCTTTTAACCAGATACTTTGCAATTTAATAAAGTATCTGTGCAATATTTCTAAGTTGATGAGGTCAAATCCTGTTAGGATTGAATTTTTAATTAAAATTGTTACTGCCTCTTTCCCCTTTTGTTGTCAAATAGATCATTTACATATTTGAAATAGTTTCCCTTAATATCTAAATAAATGTTCCACTTAATGAAAGCACTTAAGCAACTTTTTAATGAAAAAGTGAAATATAATATATAGGACTGAGATTAATTTTCTTGAATTTTAACACACATGTGGAACATGTTATGAACTAAGAAAAATATTTTTAACCTGATGGGCTGTAAATTACATCCCTTGATGTATATTCAATTTTTAATTAATTTTCTTAGTCATTCTGCGTAATCCTAAGAACTGCCTGAAAAAAAATTGTGATGCCTTGGGATGTGTGGGGAGAAGGGGTGAGAGGGGATTGTAGCCAATGGTAATAAATAAATAAAAAAGATTTGAATTGTATACTCAATAGAAAGCCTGTTCAGGATGTACTTTTACATAGAGCAAATGCCTTTATTTTCCCTCCGTGAAAATAGTTAAAGTTGTTTTTTTTCTTAATATCTTAAAATAAAACAGTAAAGAAATATGCACTCTTCCATTGCATTTCTTGTTAAAAAAGATTTTGTTCAAGAAATATCACCGCAGTTATTACAGAAAGAATATATTATCTACCTAAACAGGCACATTAAACCGTAAGAGTGGCTTAGGTGTTTTAAATGACTTACCTACCAAACCACAACTAGGGATAACATCAAGTCTTTCTTTTTCTGCTCAGAAACTTTACATCTATCAGAGCCTACTGAAGTTGTAAAGAGGCATACTATATAGCTGACTGATTTCTGGAGAAATACTGTTGTTTTTCTTGTGGGTTTTTTTCCTCTCCATTGGCTGATGTCATGTCTTCATTGGACTGAATGTTTTTAATAGCTGTTTCTGTCTAATTACATTTTGCAAATATTGTCTTTTCAGAATTTTATTGTAAACTGATGTTATTGTTTACGACAAAAATAGCTTTTGGAAGAATACAGAGGATTTCTTTTTTTCCACCAAAGGATATATAGCATATAAACATTTCTAAGAAACAGCATGGTATGTTAGTTCCCTGTATAGTATATCTTAATGTGATATGTGCCTTCAAATGATGTTATTTTAGTGATCCAGAGCTTGCTAGATGGAGTTCACAACCTGCACATTTCACCTAGATTTTCAGGTTCACTTCACACAAACATCATGATTCCAGATGAACTGCAGTGCAAACAAGTTCCACTTCATCTTGATTAGTGCAATATCATCTGGAGACCAATTAAATTGACCTCTATGTGATAAGACTAAGGCCAGAGTTTCCCTTTCCTTTGACTGTAAGATAAATATGTGAATGGTCAAGAATATCATTGCCATAAAAATGTTCCCTTTGGGCATAGGAACTGTATGCATAATAAATGCAGTTACCAAGAACATCCAAGTATCTTAAAAGAGATGAAAATTTTGTTGAATTTTAATGTCTTTATGTTGTGAGACGTGAAAAGTGTTGTTTTGGTTTTTTTTTTTGTCTAAACATCTTAAGCAAAGGGAACTATTCAGTTACTCACCCTGGGGTCAGGAGCAACGAAGTTTACTCAGTCCACCTCCAAGTGCTCACGAAATGCCACAACTGCCTGAGCAAAGTTTTGTCTTTACCTGAAAAGATGATGCCAGGTCCGGGCCAGCCAGCACAAAAGTATCCTTTGCTGCAAGTAATCTGCAGGATGGTTTGAGTCCTTACGTTTCTCAACACCTAATTGGACAAAATTGACTAGTGATGATTTTTAGAGAATAAAACACACTGTAGATGATATTTTACATTCTAAGGATGTTTAAGAAAGGTTAGAGAAATGATCCTGGATGTTAAAAACTTCTTTATTGAGTACCCAGGACTACAGAACAAATGTTGAAAGAAAGAATCAGTAAATGACAAGCAGAACAAAAACCAAACACGGTTTTAGCACATGTAGGTTGTGACATTTATCTGATATCTTTCTTTGAAAAAAATCAAGGACATTTCTTTGATAGCAAACTAAATGAGAGACAACAATAGTTCACATTAAAAAGTAGTGTATTGGTTTCAAAGACAGTTACAAACAAACTTTCTGAAGGGTTGGTCTTAGGTTTTGACTTAAACATTCTCATTGAGGACCCTGGTATTAAATTCAGCCTGATCATTCTGTTGATTAGGTAACGTAGAGGTACTGTCAGTGCAGGAAAATATCAGGATCTTATTCTGAAAAGACAGAAAAGGAAGACCTTGAGGACTGAAACAAGGAAATGGCATGAGATTTCATACCAAAGTGCAAGGTCATACATTTGAGGATTAATAACAAACATTTCCTCCTTCACATGGAAAGTCATTAGTTGGAAATGTCAGAGGAAGAGCAAGATCTAGGTGTATTAGTCAATTATAAGATTACTATGAACCATCCCTGTGAAGTAGCCATGAAAATGTCAAAAGCAATCCTAGGATTTTTCAGGCAAGGTATTTCACAAAGAAATATGGAAGTATTAATGTCATTGGAGCAGGCACTCCTAATATATCACCTGAAATGCTGCACATAATACAGGTCCGTCATGTTCGAGGAAGATGTATTGAATGTCAGGTATATTTCTGCTGAATGTTAAACCTGAGCTTACTGCTAGCAAGTCTACTTCCCACTGCTGGTGAGGTCCTCAGTCAGGGGCCGCTGATATGAGCTGTGAGGTTGAATTAGTTATTCCCAGTATCCTTCTCCTCTTTTCCCTTTATGGAGATAATATAATCACAGTGTAGTTAACTGCAGTCATTGTTTGTAAAACACTGACTGCATAAGCAAAATTCGGAATGGGAGCAGAGAAGAGCCACACTGATGACCACTTTTGTAAGAGTAGCCTAAAAGATCCTGGTCCAATTAACCTAGAAAATCAATTTGTTCATTCATTCATTCATTCATTCATTCATTCATTCATTCATTCATTCATTCATTCATTCATTCATTCATTCATATGAAATTAATATATTTAGGGCAGAAAATAGAATACATTTCAGTATCACGGGAGGTGGGACGGAAGCATGTACTAAATCTGAAAGTGGTCTTCCTTACAGAATTTGAGATTTCTGTTTTCAAATCCCTCTCTGCACATACATTGCCCCTTCTCCCACGCTGTTGCACACACAGTATTAGTGAACAGAGAAGGCTGCCCTGTAATTTTAAATTTTGACATTTATAAAGCTTTCAGTTGTACATTTGACTCAATGAAATATGATAAGAGCTGCATTTTCCAACTCAAGTTAGCAATATCACACTCCATAACAGCTGACATTAAAATGTCACCATTGTTTTCTTTATTTAGTGTCTTCTTCCAGTCTTAAGTTTACTCAAACATCTACACAAGGTTGGTAAATGTGACTGTAAACTATGAAGTTCATTTTAGATTTTATCTTTGCACATATTATTTCAAAGGAATAACAGAACTTCCCCATGGAAGAAATTTACAGTATGAAAGTAAAACATTACATTAGCTTAAAATGTTTGACTTCCGGAAAAATATTTACCAACCAAAACATTTGCCACAGCTGCTGAAGTCAATGATGTCTGGGATATTCAGCTAGAAGGCTAATCTTCACCACAACATAGGCATGGCTGAAATAAAATAGCTGGGACTTGTGTTAATGTATTTCAGGAGGAATTTAAGTGAAATTATATAGTATTTACTAATAGCAGCTGTTAAATTTGAATAATTTGCAGTACCTTAAATGAAAGTTACAGTCTTCAAGTGATATAATAAAGTTTCACAAGAGTTTAGGGAAGAATAGGGTGAAAAAGAAACAAGATCTTGTGAAACAGGGAGGTTCTGCAGACAGTCCTACCCTGTAGTCCCATTACACTTGGTGGTGGTATTCTTGCATTTACTCAAGTTGGACATATGTGTAGGGCATAAGTGTACACTCAAGCAGAGGCTGCCTCACAACTACACTTTGAAATCTATCTGGGACAGCTATCACTGACATTGCTATTAATAGGCCTAAGGCTAAAAAAAAAAAAAAAAAAAGTGTTTATGCATGTAAGAACTCTTTTAATTGTGCAATTGTACTCTTCACTAGTGCAGATACATAACTACCCCAAATCCCTTCCATTAATGACTCATGTCAAAGTATTTCGCAATAGTATTTTCCATATTCCTGGTGACTGTTTAATAAAATCTCCTCTGATTTCCTTCAGTAAACCATGCTGTGAACCTTCAAACATCTTCCACTACTCCTTCGTTTTCCAGCTGCTGACCTTAGCTTTACTGTTGATATTAAAGAGTCAAAGGTAATAAGCTAATAGAAGTTACGTTATTTTCTGTTCAAATTCAAGAAATATTGAGAGCTTTAAGAAAGTTTCCACTGTGTAATTAAGTTTAGAGTTTGCTATGGAAATATTAGATGAAAGGATATATGAATGCTTACAATAGTTTAGCTTGTTCCATTGTAACAGAACAGAAGATTATGCAGAATCTGCACAGATGTACTCCATGCAGGCTAGTGGGTTTTTGTACATAATCTCTGCTTCAATCTAATTAAAGAATTTATCAGTAAGAAGTTCTCAACTATTTGTGTTTTCAGCGTTTTGTTTAAATTTATGTAGTATCTTTGTGTCATTAAATGATGGGCCCTGCCTGAGGTTAAATGATTGCATTTTATGATAGAGATCGCTCTGTTTTAAAATACCTAGTGGGGTTTTGGCTAAAGAAAATGTGCATGAAGAAATAGCATTCTGATTCTGTTACTTAATCATACTGAATGTAAAACCTATTTCTGTAGATTCTTATTCTGGTCCATTGTCATTCAGACAACAAAGTAATGAAGACTGATAAAAATAGCTTTTTTTTTTTTCTTCTGAGTTATCCAATCAGACCAACATGTTTCAATGTAGCAAAGGCTTGAAAAGGAAAGCATTAAGAGACTGCCATCAAAATGTATTCCTGCATTAAAGACTAAGCTTCTAGGAAGGCAAACAAGGATTAAAAAAATAGAACTAAACCAAACTTCCAAATAGCTAATTATAAAATAGCTTCTATTTCACAGTTTGTTTTAGTTACAGTTTCACTGTCTTTGTGAAAATTACTGTTGTAATATCAAATGTGCAAAACGAGGAAGATTTCATTTTGAAGTGTACTCTCAACAGTTAATTTCTTTTGAGTTCAGATAAGCTTCATGTAGCCACTTTGTAAGATTTCTATTAAATGTCATGTATAATTACATAAAACTTGTAGAAATTTATAATCATCATACTTTTGGATGCTTTCAAGATTCTGGAGAATCTCTCAAGCAGTACTAGTCTGGTACTCAGCTCTGCTGTTAAGCAGCCAGCTGCCTTGAAATTCAATTTACAAAATGTTTTTCATTCATTTTCCAAGTAATCAGTTTAAACTTGAACAAAAATATTGAATTGACTGTGAAGAAATATAGCTGCTACATTCCATAATAAAATATGGTAATTTAGCATGGCCTTTTTATTTGAGCTTGTTCTTCAATAGCATACTGCAAAATTTTCATTTGAGAACAGATTCTTTGGTTTTACTTTCCTTTTGTAACAGTAAGAAAACCACTGTATTTGATTATCAAGAAAAAAATATTATTTTCAGAAAAAAAATAATTACCAGCACTGTGAGCAACGTCATCATAATGTTATCTCTCAATGGCTGTTTTACAAAGCAGTTATCTTAAATTTCTGATCTGTCCAAACTGATCAGCGGCTAGTTTCTTTGGTCTCAGCTGATATGTAATTCATAAACTGTGTCTATGAATCCCATTTACATGGCCAAATAAAGGTTGATCAGGCTACATTTCAAAAGAAGTGTAAGGCTCAGTACAGCTGAAGTACAAAAGTACAAAAGTACAGTCCACTGCAGGGAAAAAGTACTATTTTGTCTCAAAATAACTTATCAGGTTCCAAAAGATTAGTAACATACTAAAGAGTTAGTATGAGAATGGGTATTATGAAGTCTTAATGAAATTAAAAATAACAAAGATAGTTAGGTGAAGCTGTTGTTTTAATCTGGGTAAAAAGTCGCCTTGTATTCAAAATAAGCGATTATACGTATGACTAAAGCAACGATCCCTTCAATGACAGACCATTGACATTTGTGATACTTATGCAAAAAGTAAATCACTAATATTGAAGATATGCTAAAAGCCACAGAGAGAATGCCTTTTGGATAGTACACAGGATGAACAGTGTCTAAATTTTTAAGAAGTAAAACAAGAGTTCTTTTCTTTATTTCTGTGTATGTCTCTATAGTATTTTTCATATTTAAATTTATTTATTTTATAAATAAACTATACTTTTGCTTTTTACATTGTGCTACACTTACGTGCCATAACCTACAAGGTGACACAATACTTATTGAACATATTTATACCAGGCAATGCACATGGGAGTACTTTGTTTTCACCCTTCTTCTTCATTTTATCTCTTAGTGGTCTGGTATATACTTTGTAGGTGCCTTGTTTTTATGAACCATTAGAAAGCATGAGAATGTGTACTATTCCAAATATGCAGATTTTCATGCTACCTCCCATACTGTGAATAGCTATTTTATATGTCAGATCTGGAAGGGAAAACAATATAACAGGTACTACCTCCAGTTTTCAAGCAGTGGCAATGGTAAACAGAACTTTGCTTTTTTAGGATAAATCTTTTAACTCAAGTTTGTCACAGTTTAGCTCTATTTACAAAAACCATTGGATTTCATTAATTGGCTACACAAGAAATTGTATTTCTCATCATGGTTGTTTTGTTTTGTTTAATTGAAGCAGGCTTGATAGCCACACAACAAAGGTCCTCAGGGTCAAGACTAGACCCAGTTTGGGAGGTTATTGGGGAAAAAGAAGGTTTGTGCTGTGTCTATAGCATAGGGCTCTATCCTAAACACAGGCCAGGACTTTCTTCTCTATTCACTCCTCAAAGCCACTGTGTGATGGAGGTACACTGCAGTCTGTTGAGTATCCGAAGAGAAGGCATGTAACCAAAGCTGAGACTGAGCTCAGAAACAGATCAGACACCTCAGTCCCTTGTTTGAATAATCTGATTGAGCCTTCTGCTGCTACCTCCTACAGTCATCCTGAAGTATGTGTCAAAAAGTTTTGTCATGTTTTCATTTATCCTGGCCTACATGTGCAATACTCTTTAGCCAATTCTTCCATGTTTGTTTGCCTTGGTCATTGCCCTGTCAAGGTGCTGGGCAGTGATGTATACAGCAGGAGTGCTCCTTCTCTGCTAAGCACATCAGGTTGGCTTCCAGGGGTCTGTCAACTTCCAAATCCTTAAAATATCAGATCAAAATCAGTTCTGACTTTTGTTTCAGCAGAATGCCTTCCTTAACTACAGGAATACCATTAAGTACAAAATGGGTCTTCTGTTTGATTATAACACATATAACATAAAACAGTGCAAATGAAAACAACAGTGTAAATGTGGAGGTAGGGTGGTTTGAGCTAGGCTAGAAAATCTCACAAATTTCTTTATGCTTTTGCAGTCCCAAGGACTCATTGTTCTTCTCCTTTTGCACTCTCAGATATAAGGTGCAGCTATTCCGTGAATTTGTCTTAAAATTGTGGCAATCTGTTGTCTGATTCTGATTATGGAAAGTGCCACAATACGTGAGCAGTTATTACACACGGAAAAAGAGCTTTCCAGCTAGCAATGTGCTTTTCAGGAGAATAGTTGGCTTTAGAAAATGGTTTAGTCTGACTAACAAAAGATTTGTGCTGAAAGGAATCTTAAATTCCCTGTTAGCTCTAGCAGAGAAAGACTGAACGCCTCCCCACGTACTTTTGTTTTTTGCCCTAGCACATACCAGGCAATTAATTCTCATAGTTTATCATCTTATTTATAGAGGTATAATACATCTTCCAAAGCCTGATGTTATGTGATGATAGGCATCTTGCAATCACTGTATGTCACTTTCTTGTACGATATTATTATACATAGCTATGAACATACTCCCTGATGTCAGCTACAATGTACAGGGAACTGCAGTTCCCTTTGAACATCTGCTGACAACTGAAATATTGAAAGGAAGCACAAAGCATTTACTGTTGCAGATTTGAGCTAGTCAAACAAATCAAATGCAAATTGAATATATCTTATAATTATCCCTCCTTTCAATATTCAAATGTGGGGGGAAGACAAAGGGGGAGATTAATTTAGATTTATGTTTTTTCTTTTTTTTCTAACAAAATATTATTCTTCCTGAAGTGGTCTTACAAGTCACTTAAGTATTGTTTAAATAGAAATGTGAAAAAATTCTGACAATTTCATTTTCAATAAATACCCTCTGCCTGAACATTTGAACTTATGGAAAAAGTGAGGTTTCTTTGTTTCATTTTGCATGAGAGGCAGCTCAGTGGCAGCATGTAACAAATAAAGCTTTCTACAAATCCTGAGTGGTAAAACTGACTCCTGATCCATTCAGAAGAATCCAGGAAAAAATGGTCTTTCAATATAACAAGGCAGTCCTCTGTCACGATTTGACTTTAGACATTTTGCTTAGCAAAAATGTCATTCCTACCTGGTGTGTTATTTCAACACAATTTAAAATGTAGAAAGATCTGAAAGGAATGGTGGGCAGAAGGTACAGACAAAAGGCTAAAAATTGAGACTCTTCAGTTTAAAAATCTAGGAATGAAGGTACTTAGATAACCTAGATAACAAGCTACAAACTATAAACATATAAATTCTTCTGCTTTATTGACAATACAGTGTTGCTGGAAGACTCTGTTTTGACAAAATGGGTTAATTTTAAATAAAAAACCAGCAATGAGAAAAATATAACATCTTTCATTTTATATAGTTCTCATAACATTTCATTTTCATAAGACTGAAATATTTAATTGTACTGTATAAATTTGATGTTTTGCATCAGATTATAATTTAAATTAAATATATTTTTGCATATTGGAAAAGTCATGAAGAAATAAAAGGATTTTATTGGAACAAAATGCTCTGACACAGGTACAAAATATCAACAGCAGTATTATTTTGCTATTAGTGGTTTCAAATCATGCATGTAGACTTTCTTCTAATTGATGCAGCTTAGAAGACTGAATACTGCTATTTGCAGATTTAGCAAGTAAAAGTAGTAATTACCTTGAATCTTCCTTAGAGGCATCAGCTTCAACACAGAAATACAACCCAAATCTCCACAAAATGGTGTATGAGAGGGTATAATTCAGCTTTATATGAAACAGGACAGGATTAAAATTTGTTTCCAAAATTTGAGAACTATCACTGTTAGATACACTACCCTGTTTCCAAAATTTCAACATAGAAACAAAAAAGAGCCTCTGAAAGGTTTGGCATTAGAAGTTCTTAGAGCTCACTCTTTCAGGATACTTTCTTCTTTTTCATCTGCTTCATCATGACTGTTAACTATTACTAAGACCTTGTGCATAAAAAATATGTTTTCAATGTTTCTATGCACTGGAACATCAAAGAAATAATAATAACAATACTAAGAAAAAAACCCCACCAACAAAAACAGTATTAAAGTTGAAGATTATCTTACAGTTTCAGGATTGCTAGGTTTAAGTAATCCTGGGGACAGTATTCAAATATGAGTATACTTAAATATGACCACTGACCTGTAACGTCCATAAACTCTAGCATGGCCATTTTTCTTGAACCTTTTGTGCCATTTAATCTGCCTGAGCTTCTCTACAAAGGTTTCCCCTGACAGAGTGGCAACAAAAGAAACAATGGCCTTTCCCTTAATAAAAAGATGTAGTTTTGGGCAGTCTGCCTTTACAAGTGGAACAACATTTCTTTCAAAGGCACCTGCTGTTACGCATCAACCTTAGCCTGCAAAGGACAGCAACAATGACAGCATCCTTTTTTCCCACTGTGTGAAACTGGAGTCATGAATTGTATACTGATGGCTTTAATTTATGGCATGCAAACAAGCCTGGGTTTCCTTAACCTTCAAAATCATGAATCACAAACATGACCTCAGAGGGTAATGGGAAACTAACTCACAAAGCATTTGTTTTAGCAACATTCACCATCTTTCCAGTGTATATAACTGAGCTTCAGCTGCAGTTTAGACTCCAACACACAGAAAGCATACATTAGCAGTTGTTACTATCTCTTCTGCTTTAGTTATTGTTCAGAACTGTTGAGTTTGCTTTTATATAAGGATTAACCGACTGTGAAAGTTAGAGGAGAAAAATGCCACCACAACACCTGCAGTTTAACAATGCCAATTCCCATGACAGCATGTCTGAAAAGACACTCCTGGTGAGAACACAAAGATTCATCACCACTATGCTGGCAGAGTTAGGATTGGTGCTGGAGCTGTCAGAGATCCTTTCAAGATTTTCTTTCTTTAAAAAGCATGTCATAAGGGAGTCCTCTCACAATTTTATTATTTCTTTTTCCTTTTCTTTTTTTTTTATTCTTTTTACAAAAAGCCCTTTTTTTGTAATAAAATTTCCTAAATAAATCTATTTCCAAATGAAAAATGAGAAGTGTTTTCAAATTTTGATTGGGACCATGGTTCTCATCAACTTCACTTTGTGTTAGAAATGACCAGAAATCGGTATCCCAAACAGATGTATGAGTACCTTCATAACCATGGTCTGCCTAACAGGGTTACCAAGGTTCAGAAGCTTAACAAAAACTAACAAAAAAACATGGAGTAACTAAGACAAAGAGTAAAGTAATCCAAAACCAAAGGTCTGACATTTACACATCTGAATTTCCATTTCCCCAGTATCAGCCTTCAATGCCTGCATGTTTAGCATAAGTTGAAGGACACTGAGGAGCAGCAGTTGTTTAGAGGATGACGGTTTGACATCTGAGACTGCAGCAAGCTGCAGATGTTAGGAGACTGTAGTTTGGATGCCTGATTTTCTAGATAGATTTTTTTCTCTTATTCCTTTGTTGACTCTGAGTACTACATGTAATAGCCTGTTTTTCAATGGCCTCCTAATTTCTCATGGGAGGTATTTCTTAGGTTCCCATTTCAACTGAAACATAATTGGTTCAATTTTTTTTTGCCTCATTAATACCCACATCACTTACAGAGGAAGTATATGCATCAGTCTCTTAAGAGTTTGTTTTTGTCCTTTGTTTTTGGGAAAGACAGGAAAGCTGTATTCTAAAGCAGGAATATCTTTCAGTAGAGGTCTTGGAAGGTGCTTTACTTAGAAGGTGCAACTTCAGTGGAAAAAAAAAAAAGAACTAAAAAAATAGAATACCAGAAGTAATGAATGACTATGCAAAATGTTAAGTGACTCTGTTGGAGCCAAACAAGCTACTGGTTAGATTACTATGTTAAGAGGTTTCTACAAGGGTCACAATACTTTCCTACGGTTTAGGTGTCAGAGGGTCAGAGCAGAGAAGGGAGAGCAAAGGAGCCATTATCACTCTTTTTCTAATAGTGGTGCTACACATCATGGCTGAGGTAATCATTACCAAGACCATCGGGATTTCTAGACTGGAACAAAACAATGGTCTGCCTAATCTAATATTTCGTCTAGTATGTAACACCATAAACCATAACCTCCACATAATGCTTTTAAGTGTGATGCTCCACGGAGAGTAATTTCGTTTTTATCCCAGCTTTGTTATCTGAAGAAGTAAACTTTGCTGTAATGAATTGCAAACTGCTAATCAGCCTCTATTTTCTTAATTTAGATGTGTTTTGTGTTCATCTGCACTCTTATAGTATGCAAAGAGAAGCTGACAGATTCACTGCTCTCTCATTTGTATTTTTAGTTTACAGTCTTTCATTACATTTAACCGGTCTTATACACTTCAAAGTTAGTTGTTTAGCACTTTTGAGCCGCCTAGTTCCTTAACATTAGGTATGATAGTATTAGTAAAATAATACATAACTTAAAACCACATGCATGTGGAGAAATGTCCATTTTATAAGAGCTGACTTACTCTTTCAAAAGAAATAATGTTTTGAAAATTCCTTCCTGTCTCATCAGAAGACAAAAAAACAGACTACCTGCACACTTTTTTCCCCTCTGTTACCAGCAAATAATGTTCCCAAAAATCAGTAGATTGGTTTCATGTTTTCTTTTACTTTTTGGTTAGTGTGTCTGTTTTCTAGAGAAAAGTACACAGAAAAAAAAAAAGCATAGGTTTTGGTTGTTTAACTAAAACCTTAAAGAAAACTGGTTTGCAGGGTGATGTTTCAGCGTGATTATAAATAAGCACAGAAATATACATGCTGAACTACAGGGTAGTTTTTCTTTCTAGAGCTACTGCTGAAATACGTAAAAATTTGTAAGAAGAAGCATCTCAATAAAAATGTTTCATTGACCTGATAATTCTAGAAGCACTGGAACTTAGAGGGATTCTTTTTGTTTTATTTGATGAAAAAGAATAAGTAGGTATAAGACAGTAGGTATTCAGAGGACTTGAAATTATATCATTCAACTTCATGCAGCTATAGATGCACCATTTCACAATAAAATATTAGCAATACAGCTGTTGGATTTAATCTTGGAAATTCAGATTGTTTGCCTGAATATAAAATAAAGCAAATAAGAGTTATTGTTTACATTGTATGTCATCTTCATAGCTTTGAGCATAACATAAAGTAGATTTTTCTTAGACATGTCTGTATTTTCAAAAGCAGAAAGTATGATTTTTTCCTAAATTTCATTGTCCTCTGAAACAAAGAAATGATATTTTTTCCCTTTTATTTATGAACGAATATTTTGATAGGAAAGTAATTCTTGCATTTTTTTTTGTTTGTTTTTTTTTTTCCAAATCAGCATAAAGACTTTCTAGTAATAAAAGGAAAAATACTGTATAAACCATATTCACATATTCTGGTATTGGAAGGGCTGAAATACAAATCTTCAGAGTACTCAAGGGATGAATTTCAGTATGCACCATTTTACTATATCAAAGAACAATTAACTTGTTCATTAAAAATTTAGAAACATGCCTAATTGTATTGGTGAACATATCTAGAGTTATTAATGGAATTTCTAACTTGAAAAAAAACCCCAACAAACAACTATTCAAATATGAGATGAATTGTTTTCTTACATATATCTACCTGAAGTCATTGAAATGTAAGCAGTTGCTTTCCTAAGCAGAAATATTATCTTGGCTAGTGAAAATTATTCTTCAAAAGACTGACATGTGAAGGACTAGCATATTTAGGTTTAAGTATCTCTAAAAATATGAAAAGTTCAACAAGAAAAAAATGCCTGTGCAATCTATTTTGTCTAGACCTGAATTTTCATTCACTAAATATGTTAAAGTTGGAATCTAACACCAGCTCATTTGAGCAAGTCAAAAACTTTAATTTTCCTTGTTAATGTAGCCTCGCAGCTCAATATGAACAAAAGATTTTACTTGCCACCAGAGACATCAAATAGTGGAAAAAAAATAAGCTGTTACATAATGGAGTTAGAGTTTCTATTTGGTTCTTAGTTCTTTAAGTCACTTCAGCTTCAGCCAGAACATCTGCTTGTTGTTTTGCCTTGGCTGTACCACCTCAGCTTCTGGAGATCTACAAAATAAACGTCTACTATTTTGTTAACAATAACTCAGGTTTGTTGGTCCATTGATCCAGTCTGCTGCCTATCCAATACAGAGTAACATTTCCACAGCAGTGGTGTCAGGAGCTCTTTAACCTACCTTGTCTCTGAGATATTTACGTCTTTCATGCCTGAAGGATGCATGCACTGTTCAGTCTGTCACCATTTTACTTTAATGTACTTTATAGTATGTATTAGGAGATATATAATTTAGGATTAAATGGTCAAAAGGGGCATTTTGCTATAAATTATGGACTACAATCTATCTTTACCTGTGGTTGTGGTTTGATTGCAGATGAATTAGCAAGGATACAAACTGCAGCAGAATTTTCTCTCATGTCACAGAGGAAAGACCTGTAAGTTCAGACTTGCTCCCCTTTCATGTGATAGCTCTGTACGCCTCTACTTTTGGTTTTGCCTAGGGACTATAAACATTTGGTCATTTGTACAGAGTATCAGAGGGACACTGATCACAGTGCATCATGAATTTTATCCAACACAAAACAAAGAATCCTTCCAGGAAGTATAGATGGGGAAAAAAAATAAAAACCAAAAAAAACTCCCCAAAATCCCAAAACCCAAACGCCCCCCACTGGCCCCACCAAACAAAGGGGAAAAAAAACCCACAACCCACCCTTCATCCCCCCCCCCCAAAACAAAAAAAAAAAAAAGAAAAGAAAA
>VWZF01000653.1:228106-283981 GCA_013396755.1 Sclerurus mexicanus
AAAAAGGAGAGGAGAAACAAACAAAACAAAATAACTGAAATGTGTTTGGGAAGGACTTCAAAACATAATAAACTAATGACATTGCTGTCATGCTCTGGCAATCTAATTTGACCAAAATAGAATTCACAATCAGGATGATTAAACACACTCAAAGCTTTTCTTGTACTATCTGGATCCCTTGTATAAAAGATTTGGCTAAGCCTAGAGGACAAAATGGAAGTGGAAATATGATTAATGACAAAAATCATAAAACCTACCATCTTTTCCAGCATTTGACATTAGCAATATGACTTTCAACCCAAATTTGTAATGCTTAAGAATCATCCAACAGTTTGCATTTACTTGATGAGTACTGAGAAAAAAATAGAAGACAGATGAGTCCAGTCCTTGACTTTAAAATATGTCACCATTTGATACAGAAGATACTTGCAGCACTTTAAAGTGTTTTGGCAAAACTTTGTAAGAGGCAAGACTCCCAGGCTGCATCTGAGCTGGCAGAAGTACATCATTTATAAAACCCAATAGAGCACTGTCAGTTGCCTGACAGGATATCTTAGTAGCAGCTTAGGAATTCTAATGTATTTTATCTTTGGCATTGGAACTTTTTCCTTTGGACAACAAACTGCTATGGTGGAAGTCATAACTTCTGTATTTTGTTCTTCACTTACTCAAGATTGTTTTTCAAGAATTAAAGGAGACCCTCAAGAACACTTGATCCAGTACAGCCTCTGTGACAAAACCACCCCTTCTTTCTGCTCTGTGAAGATTATGCAGGGGTCAAAAGACTAAGATATTGTTGCTGCAAAATCTTTACTTGCATGTACAGAGGCTCTTATGTACTGTGTGTGAAGTATTTATGGTTTATTTCTTTAAGTATGGATTTGCTGAACCAATGCAGGATGAGACTTTTTTTTTTTTTTTAATTGCTGATATTTATGCATATGTTGAACATGAGGTTTGAAATTTTGGAAACATCAGTGTCTGCAGTCCATGGGTACAAACTCTCTTAAGAACTTTTTGAATCTTTTTTTTTGTCCACAGACATGCCAAGTTGAGTAGTTACTGCTAATCAGCCCCTTGCTCTTCACTGTTCTATTGCTAGATTCTGCTTCCTGAGAACTTGGATACATGTTTATTAACCCATTTAATTGAAAATCAGTTTATCCAGTTTAAAATGCTTAAACTGTAGGTCTTTCCATGTGAAACAAGTTAACAATTGATCAGAAGAGCATCACAGCTGAAAGGATTGTATTGACAGTCACAAGGAGCAGTATAAGATTAGGTCTGGTTGTATGCAGAAATCAGTCCAAGAGTCACAGGTAAAAAACAACCCTTCATCAAGCCTCTCATCCAAAATTAAGCCTTCATTTTAGCTAGTTCTCTTTCACTCAGAAAACCAAGAGGAGAATCAGGGAAATACAGAGAAATCTGAGGTTGTGCACAAGTTGTTCTATTCATATATCTATAAACCAATAACATGTTAAAAAACAGATTTAAAGGCAATTTGGAATTCTTCCTTGTACTAGTGAAAATGGGAAAATAAAAAGTCTTTAAGAAGTGTCTGTTTAATGATGATCTTCCATTATTTATTTAAAGCCCACAGAGTGCAACAGCTCTTTTTAGTTTAACCAGGTATCAGGCAATGCTTTTATGAAAGAAAAAAGGCTCAAACCCACAAAAAGAACTACAGTGAAATGCAAGGAGACATGACCAGATAAATATACCTCCCTGGAAAGAACACTATTGATTTTTATAGTGTTTGTTCTGAAGGGATTCTTTATCCAGTCCTGGCAGCCATTCAAAATCTGCATTTAAACAAAATTTTTTAAAGTGATGATCCTGATCCATTTTCTCAATGTCAAGAAATAAAAGTGCACTCTTAATGAAAAAGGCACTCTAAATATAAAATATTTAAAGGCTTCATGCTAGAATACTTGCTGGATAAAAAAAATGGGGTGGGGGTGCAGAGAACATTTAATTTTATTTTTTTTTAAACCAACACCAACAAGAAATGCGGCCAAGAGGAGACTTAAAATCAGCACTCCATCACCATCCATCAGGCCCACATCTTTTATTGAGGATGATGCTTGAAAATTATTGATGACTCAAGGTGCAAAGACCATTTCAAACTTCCAGTTTCCAGCTCATACGATGAGAATGTCACCACAAAGATGTTTGTTCAGTGATTTCCTCTTGCTCCTTCTTGCTTCTCCCTCCTTCCCCAGAAGCTATTTACCTATTAGTGGGTCTTGCTGTATGTCATGTACTAAACAAGTGATGATGCCAGGTGATTATAACTGTAGAACCTTATCGTTAAAAATAATTCTTTCTCTCCTCATCAAATGTTTAAACACTGCAAAGACTCCAAGTCTTTCAATGTTGAGTTTTGTGCCAAAGAATAGAAAGGACAACAAAATAGAATCCGCCTGCCTCTCATGCCTTCCTTCTTTCTGCATATATTCTGCAAAAGTTGGTGGGAAAGCTACAATAAGGAGATTTCCCTCTTTGCTTACAAATCTGGAAAAAGTTTTGAAAGTCAGAATCACATCACATTTGTCCATATGCTTCAAACAGGTACACTTACTGCCACAGACCATGCTCTAGCTGGGATTCTGGTGAAAAAGAGAAGGAAACCTTTTCGAAGAGTAGCACTCACTACCCTTTTACAATCTCTAATTCACACAAGTCCTTCCCTTCCCTTCCCTTCCCTTCCCTTCCCTTCCCTTTTCTCCCTTCCTTTTTCCTCCCTTTCCTTCCTTTCCTTCCTGAAGCAGCATGGGAGCTTCTGATACCTGAACAGAAGGGAAAAGGGGAAAACCCTGAGGTACAGCTTTGTATTAGCTCTTCAAACTCAAAGAGCTGAAAGCTACATTAGGAAGCAGAGGGTGGGGGGATAAACAAACAAACAAACAAAAAGTTCTCTCTCAGTTTTTCTCAACTACTCACCCCCTTGCCCTACTAGCCTCAAAATCTCCACTCACTCTTACCACTATATACCACTACTGTTAAATTGATTTTATACATACTGTTGAATGCCTCGAGTTGCCTCTTTAGGGATCTGCCAAGGAGAGAGGACTTTAAATCCTGTGTTTAAGGCAGAAAACATTTTACTGCTGCCGCCACACATTGTCAATGCAAGAGGGATCTTATTATNGGGTGGGGGTGCAGAGAACATTTAATTTTATTTTTTTTTAAACCAACACCAACAAGAAATGCGGCCAAGAGGAGACTTAAAATCAGCACTCCATCACCATCCATCAGGCCCACATCTTTTATTGAGGATGATGCTTGAAAATTATTGATGACTCAAGGTGCAAAGACCATTTCAAACTTCCAGTTTCCAGCTCATACGATGAGAATGTCACCACAAAGATGTTTGTTCAGTGATTTCCTCTTGCTCCTTCTTGCTTCTCCCTCCTTCCCCAGAAGCTATTTACCTATTAGTGGGTCTTGCTGTATGTCATGTACTAAACAAGTGATGATGCCAGGTGATTATAACTGTAGAACCTTATCGTTAAAAATAATTCTTTCTCTCCTCATCAAATGTTTAAACACTGCAAAGACTCCAAGTCTTTCAATGTTGAGTTTTGTGCCAAAGAATAGAAAGGACAACAAAATAGAATCCGCCTGCCTCTCATGCCTTCCTTCTTTCTGCATATATTCTGCAAATGTTGGTGGGAAAGCTACAATAAGGAGATTTCCCTCTTTGCTTACAAATCTGGAAAAAGTTTTGAAAGTCAGAATCACATCACATTTGTCCATATGCTTCAAACAGGTACACTTACTGCCACAGACCATGCTCTAGCTGGGATTCTGGTGAAAAAGAGAAGGAAACCTTTTCGAAGAGTAGCACTCACTACCCTTTTACAATCTCTAATTCACACAAGTCCTTCCCTTCCCTTCCCTTCCNCTCTCTCAGTTTTTCTCAACTACTCACCCCCTTGCCCTACTAGCCTCAAAATCTCCACTCACTCTTACCACTATATACCACTACTGTTAAATTGATTTTATACATACTGTTGAATGCCTCGAGTTGCCTCTTTAGGGATCTGCCAAGGAGAGAGGACTTTAAATCCTGTGTTTAAGGCAGAAAACATTTTACTGCTGCCGCCACACATTGTCAATGCAAGAGGGATCTTATTATAATTTTCCTCATTTCTTGCCATCCCTTAACTATGAGCTTGTGTTTTACCTTGCTAATCTGAATTCTGGAGTGCTGTATAAACATCTCTGTGTATGTGTAAAAGGAAGTATGAACTATGCCATGCTGAAAAAGCAAGAAAATAGTCATAAGTAATATTTTATCGAAATCAAAACCACTCCCATGCAAATCAGTTCATACTATTAAGGAACTGAATGCACCTGTTAGGGGTCTGTATATGCAGAGGTATATTTGTGCTCTTTGAGCTGAATTCTACTGAAACTGGGTGATGGGGAAGTGACATAACATGGAGTAAAGAAGAAAAAGAATTCCCACAAGACAGCAGTGTCATGTTTCCGATTGCTGTATCAAATCTTGCCTTGCAATGACACTTGTCCCTTGAAAAAACTCCCTCAGGAGTTTAAAGACTGAAAAAGCTTCAGCCTGAAATGCACTATAAGATTCAATTCAAGTACATTAAAAGCCAATCCATCCTGTAAAAATGTTATAAACAGCAACAGCAACTATAAAAAGAAAACTAAAGATTGTACCATCCTTAGAGGTATGTATATTTAAAAATAGTTTGGGATATATTTCTCATTACATTATCACTTAATGTGATATCAGAATTCTCACTAGGGGCTGGGCTGTTGCTGTATGAATAAAATGAAATGCATATGGACAGTTTTTTCTAAGATTAGCTTCTTTATCATGTCTGTTCTGCCTTAGTTAGAAAGTTAGAAAACAATATGAGTTGCAAATAGTGGTGGATAGACAGATCTGTACAGGAAAGACTTTGGTCTGTATTAACTAATTTTTTTCCTTCACTAGAGATTCAGAGTTTTTCTGTACTTACTTAAAAAAAGGAAACATTAGCAGATATTCATGCACAAAATTTGACAATAGAGTTAAGATTCTTATTTCACAATAGCAAAATACTGTCAAAATGTACACATCTTTCCCTGGGAGACTTAGAGTTGTAAAGAAATGCTGAAGAAGAGAATTATTCATGGCATATTTTACAGAACACATTCTTAAGCCTGACAGCAAGTTATGGCCAGTTTATTTTCTTTGAATGCCTTCCTGGAGTACAGCACAGTAGGAGATAGGACCTAAATTGTTCAGTGTCTCTTTGGCAGACAGTGCTGACAACATGATCTTCCTCAGTGGACAGTGATTTTTATGCTATATAATCTAATAGTGACAGCAGGCACAGTAACAGCAGGTTTTCTCTCTGGCATAAGGGACTACAAGACAGTTTGTACTGGGCATGTCTGAACCAGTCCATTAGGTCATTAAAAAGAATGAAAACATATTAAAAAAATCCAGACATCAAATAATGGAATAGTCTTTAAACTCGTTAGTGAGGATGGAAGCAACAGCTTGTAGACTTGTATTATTAGAGACATTCCTAAGAACCACAGACATGAAATCATTGTAATTACCCATGTAAATATAATAAAAAGATGGTTCACTGTTGCTAGCAGTTCAAACATTATAGTCTACATTGGTAATAGTGCTGCCTGAGAAAGAGCTTTGAGAACATATGTGCTAATCAGTAAGCTTAAATCAAGCTTGGAATTAAGGATCTAAATTTTGTAAATAATTCAGTAATACCTTGATTTATTCTCTGAGTTACTCCCTGAAAAAAAGCCATGAATATAAAAATCACTCATATCAAGAATATAAGTCTAATTGCATCAAAAATATGCAGAGTGTAGGATGTAGAAGTAACAGCAATGCAGTATGAAAATTACAAGATGAAGTGTTATCAAAGGTTGCTAAACCTGGCTTGGATTTTATTTAGCACCTATTTCTTGCCTTGTTAAACAGGACCTTTGATGAGCGCACTTACTGAGCTATTTCACTAGTGCTTGGACTACACATCCAGGGTAGGAGATTTTGCCAGTGATGTACTCAGTGGTACATCACTGGGTTTGCCTAATTGGTTGAATCACAGGGGTGTTCTACCTCAAGGATTAAAGTGCCTCTTTGTCTTTTTAAAATACAAAGCCAAGAAGCATTCCTTTTAGTAAGCCAAGAAGCATTCCTTTTATTTTAAGTAAAGTTAGTAAAGCCACAAAAGGCTTTTTTTAGTCTCCCAGCTGCAAGCTTCTACTTGAGATGAAACATTAGAAGAAACTGAGTCTAGATAAGCTCTGAATATTAAAGACAGTTTGGTTCCACTCATGAGAGGGGGAAATAGAGGGCTCTGGAGTCACTGAAGCAGTCCTGTTTATGCTGCTTCTTTGAAGGTTAAGATGTGTTAAGGTGACCTTGCTCTGTGTATTCGTTTGGCCAACAGGTACCTTGTAAACAGATGAGAAAGTCCAAAAGCATTTTTTAGTTAGCACTTACTGTTGCTTAACTTGATTTGTCTGCCAATGTGACCATGGCATTCATAGAACTGTTTAGTACTTATTCAGCACTAGACAACAAGCAGAAATTAAGATCAAAAGTTCAGGTTTTATATCACATTTCAATGACAAAGAGTCTACACTGTAAAATCACCAATTTCACAATAAACAGAACATAGATGTTAATCATGAGGAGGAATCATACAAAAATGTGTTTCCTTATCAGAGGACTGAAAGCAAACACTTAAAAAAAAAAAAATCAGATCATTTAGAAATCAGGATTCATTTTAGTCTTTGAGAGATAATAGTCCAAACTGCCACTGCGTAACTGTCCTTCAAACAAGACAAATCTCCTTTTAACCTTATATTTATTTTTAGGTCAGCTAATCTGAAAGCACTGGAATGATACCATGGAAAATAAGGCTAAAAACACTACATTTGCACACCTAACTGTAAGTTAATTATTTTGTTATTGATAGTTCAAAAGGAAAAAATAATTTTCTAAGACTTTGATTGTTAATAGAGAGTCAAATATTACAAACATGATGTCTTTCTTCTGACAGCATTAAACAGACAGGAAAATGTCCAGGAAATGCACTTTGATACTTGCATTAAAGGACTCACCAAGACAGTGCTTAATAGGCAACGAATCTTTATGCTTTTTAATCTGTTAGTCTTAAACAAGCATAATTGAAATCTTCTGTCTGGAATACAAACAGGCCATGTTTTACCTCAGTAAGCAGAAATGATTACTGCTGCTCTGTCGAAGCCCTGTTGCTTAACTGTCTTGGGCTTTCAAATCAAATTATACATCCTCTCCCTCCACTGCACAGAAAGACGATAAAATAAACAAGGCAGTCACAAAACACAGTCTCATTTCTCCCCATTGGTTAGTAGAATCCAAAAGAGGATGAGGTTCAAAAAGAGAGTGGATAAATCCCCTCTGGACCCTCTGTATTAGATAAAGCAACCTAACAGAGAGAGGGTGATCACTTTACAACAGAGATGAACTTCTCACAGGAAGTTTGATAAATTAACGTAATTCCAGGCAATTTGAGGTAACACAATCTTCATGTCTGAACAGTGTAATTACTGTATATGTTTCCAGCATTTGAAAACAGTCTGTATCAATCACTTCAAAGAGTTTTAGCAATAATTTCTTCCAATATATATTTAAAAAAAAAAAAAAAGGAAGAAGGGAAAAATAGAAAGAACAACAGACAGGTAAAAATGCTAAAATGCTAAACAGTAATTTAGGTATTTTTAAGTGTTAAAAAAACATTGAGATGGAGGAAACATATGCCACCTCAGTTTGAGAAAATGAACAGAAGACCTGATGCAAGTGAGATGGTCTCACAGGGGACACAGCCTATCTGGTACCAGGTAGGTGGCTGTGCTCTAGAATAATCTAACCTCATTTTCTCAGTGAACCTGCAGCAATTTTGGTGCTGTCACTATGATTCTAGATTGTTTCTCCTATCAATCTCTGTATATAAGGCTTGACATGTAGGCATTTTGCCCAGTGATGTGTGGTATGGCAATAGCGTCCCATTTTCAAGAGAGGTATGGTAGTGCAAAAAAAGCAGAACAACACAGAAGCAGTAGCTGAAATAAATCCATTTTGTACATACAACCACAATCTGAGTGTGAGAAAGTAATTTCTGGCTTCTGTTCCAAAGAGGGAGAGATAAGGCTGTTCATTGGGTGGAACTGAAATAAATAGAAACAGCTTAGCTATTGGGCTCTTTTTCCCATTGCTCATACAAGAAATGCTTGACCCACTGACATGCTAGATTAATTCCCAGCAGCATGTTTTCATATAACTTTTCTTTACTCAATTTCATATGGGGGGCATGAGTTTAGTTTTTCAAGCTACATGTAAGGTTGCAATGAGTCATTTTTCATTTATAATGACATTTATCAAAGTCGCAGGAACCACCACTAAAACATGTACTAATTGACTTTCTTTTATTTATAATGTCAGATAAGAGGCAAGCAACAAAGAAATAATGACTGTTTCATACGGGCCATACAAAATGTATTTGTAGGAAGATGAATCATTGTAATTGTTCTGAATATTACATTGGTTAGCCATGAGTAGGCTGTGAACAGATGTTTAAAAACTTTGTCTCAACTGCGCTCCCGCTGTTTTAAGTTCTTATCAAATGGAACAAGTCTAAGGTTCTTGTTCCTTTCTGTTGCACATTCACGATGCCCCACTCTGTGCAGTCTTATATGATGGAGTTATTATTATAAGATGGAGTTTGGCTTGACCATATTTGTACTTTACCAAAAAAACCTACTTTACAAAATTAATCACTTTTGAAGATAAAGGTACATCATGTGAGATCCACTCTTTGCTACACTGGTAGGTATTTTTCACTAACATTACTCTGAAAAGAAAGTTATTTATCTCATAAACAAATCAGAAATCTATGTCTTGACAAGTATGTCTTGTATCTCCATTAAAGACAAAGTTGTAGCTCAGTTCTGGCTTTAACATTAAATTCCAAGGTTTGCATATGAACAGATAAGGATCATATTCTTCTGAACAGGAAATTAGAAAACTGATATCTAATGCCTAAGTTAGGAATTTTTTTCAAACACGTCTAGTAACTATGAAAACTTTAGGTCCCAACAATAAAGTGAGTGGTACTACTGATTTCATGACAGGTATCATTAATCTTACACAAAACAATTCATAAGCATCTACAACCAACCAGAACAAGTGGAAGGGATGCTCTTTATAACTGATTTTTTGTAAAGAACCTTACTATTTTTGAAGAAATCAGACAGGGATCACTGTGAGTCATACACAGTCCTTTCTAAGGGAAATCAATGAGGCTTTCTATTTTATGAAGGATAATCTTTTAGTGCAAACAAATCTAAAAGAATCTTTATTCATTAAAGTGATTGTGGAAGGATTTTTATCCATTAAAAAAATGAAGTAAAAAAATCCTTTATTCCAAATGGAATTTATTTATGCTGGTTAAACAAAGACAGAAATGAAGAAGCCAAAAGTTGTGAGTAAGGTTAAAAGAAGGTGACAGGGGCTGCAGCTGCTTACAGCAGAATTTTGGCTATGTGATGAGAGATGAAGCATTGCTTCATTTAAACATCTAACAAGCATATTAAAAAAAAAAAAGATATTAGAAGAAAAAGGCAAAAGTAGACAGAAGATTCCAGAGATTCCAGGAAGGAAAAAGTGTCTGTGGCTTCAAATACTCACTGAGCTGCATATTTGCACAGGGCTGCTCTCCATCTCCTCCTCCCCAGTCTGTACATACATCCAGGATTGTCCTATACCAGGTGCAAAATCTGGCACTTGTCTGTGATAAACTTCATACTTCATAAACTTAATTCACCTCATCAGGATCTTTATTTTCTGAAAAGCGTGAATAAACTGTTTATTCTATAACATAAGTTGCATGTGATTAAACTATGTGTTCTCTAGAAATCCTAGAAATATTATCTATTGTATGAATATGTTATTTCCCAAGATACTTAGATATTTCTTATGAAGGAGTGGCATTTCAAGAAAAATAAATTAAGGAAGAAAACCTTTGTGTATAAAAAAAAAGGATAAACCCCCAATGTCTATGTATATATATGTGTGAACATGTATATATAACATATAGAAACATATGTATATTGTATATATTCACATAAATATGTAAATATCCATTTATAAGGTTTGTATACATAAGCGTATGTACTTATATTTTGTTTGTGTACATGTGTCTTGATATATATGCATATGTGCTTTACTGAAATACTTTTGCCAAAACAGAAAAAAAAAAAATATCGAAAAAGTGACAGAAATAGAATCTTCAAGTAATAGTAAAAAAAAAAATTAAACACATGAGGTCTTTACAGCAGAGTGAAGGAGTGAAAAGACTGCTGAAGGAACAGAAATGGAAGGTGACAAAAAAAAGAGTATACCATAATAAAAGTTACTAAAAGTTCAACAATGATCAGTGGTTCCCTTTTTCATAATTCCAGCACAAGGAGCTACAAAATAAAACTAAAGAGTCAGATTTACAACTAACGAAAGAAATCTCTTTGACATCACAAATAAAAAGTAATAATCCTTGCCATATATGTTACACTTAGATTGAGTAATTGGTGAAATAAAAGAAGATGAGATATTTATATGATCAGAATAACCACAGTTATGGTATATAAACAAAGCATCAGGGCAAGAATCTTGTATGGGTTTATGTGAGGGTTAAATGCATGCAGGTAACCTCAGGCACCAGGCTTTGGCCAAAGCTTTAAACAAAATTTAACAGTCAAGAACAGTGCAATACAGCTGGCTGAGAAGGCAAAAGCAGAAGCCTGTTTTGGTGCTTTTATACCAACACCTTTTGCATGCGCAGTAAAAACCTGAAGGCTGTGTTCTCCCTTTGTGATTTATGGCCTGCCTGGTTCCACTGAGGGAGCCTCCAGGCATGTCTGTGAGAATTTTTTCACTTGAAGCAAAAGAGCAGCAGCTATTGAAAATCACAGCACCCTGCATGAGAAACAAATTTCTTTGCATGTTAAAGCTTTCCCTTGACAGCAAAAGTTTCCTTGAGTGGACATTAAGCTTTTCCCTCCTCAGTAGTTCTTCTGGAAGTTTTCTACATCTACAGTTTAGAAACCCATATGCTATAGGCAAAGTTTTCTCAAACTCTTCTATAAAGCATTATTACATTTGGTGAATCTACACTGAAAGCTGTATTTTATTTTTCTTTCACCCCCCCCCCCCNAGCTTTTTTTTTTTTTTCTTTCCCCCCCCCCCCCCCGAAAAAATCCTCACATTCAGTTACATGGAGTCAGTTTTAATGGTAAGGACACTAACCTGTTAATATAGTGAATAATAATAAAATGAACAAATATAAAGTGTTTGGGTTGGAATGGACCTTCAAGAGCAGCTAGTTCCAATGCCCCTGCCACTGTCAGGGACACCTTCCACCAGACAAAATTGCTCAAAGCCTCATTCAACCTGGCCTTGAACACTACCAAGGATGTGGCATCCACAGTTTCTCTGGGCGACTTATTCCAGTGCTTCAGCACTCTCACAGTTAAGAGTTTCTTCCTGATAGCTAATGTAAACTGACCCTCTTTCAGTTTAAAACAATTACCCCTTGTCCTTTTACTACATGCCCTTGTAAAAAGTCTCTCTCCAGCTCTCTTGTAGGCCCCCTTCAGTCACTGTAAGGAGCTTTTTCTTCTCCAGGCTGAACAACCTCTTTCAGCCTGTCTTCACAGGGGAGATGCTCTAGCCCTCCTCTGATCATCTTCTTGGCCTTCTTCTAGACTTGCTCCAACAGGTCCATGTTCCTCTTAAGTTAGGGGCCTCAGGGCTGATTGCAGTAGTCCAGGTGAAGTCTCACGAGAACAGAGTAGAGGAAGAGAAGAATCACCTCCCTTGACCTGCTGGCCACCATTCCTTTGATGCAGTCCACGATATGGTTGGCAAGTGCACATTGCTAGCTGGTCATGTCAAGTTTCTTGTCCACAGAGACCCCCAAGTCCTTCTCCTCAGGGCTGCTCTCAATTCATTTTCCACCAGGTTGTATTCGTGCTTGGGGTTGCCCCAGCCCACATGCAGAACATTGCCCTTCATCTTGTTGAGCTTCATGAATCTCACGTGGGCCTACCTCTGAAGTCTGCAAGGTTTATTACTACTGCAAGCTAGGGAATGCCAGCAATTTCCCACTTTCACCTGAGTTTGAAAACAGGAATTTGAACAGATCCATCTAATTTTTGAAGACTGGATATAATCATCTGGTGAAACACCCTGAGAATGCAAATTAACTTTAACCCCTTTTTTCTCAGCTGCAGCTTTTTCCTAGGGAACTAATGACTAAATGTTAGCAGGTCAGTGGTGTCATTATTCTTTCCCATTTCTTTAAAGTCATGCTTAAGCTATGACACAGCATAGACCTTCTCGTAGCTCTGTTAGCTTCTGTGATTTGCTTACAGTTTGTATTGTCCTAGTAAGTGAATCTGTATCCTGTGTGACAGAGGAGTGACAGAGTCACATACTCAATTCATCAAGATGCAGACACCCTCAAGATGTATCCAAACATGGTTTGCTGTTATATTCTTCAAAAGACAAGCACACTGAAGCCCAATTAAAGCACACAACAATTAACTGGAAGCCCTTAGAAATAAAACTTCAAAAATAAATCATCTGAAGTTGGAAAGACCACTGAGTGTAGCAGCTGTTGCTATCTATGTTATTTTTAAAGCCTTTAGCACTGAGAGTTTATCAAGATGGCAATGAGATACATAAGATATACTACTTAGCTTTAATAAAGATTTTAAAGATACAACCAGTTTAAAATAGGATAGTTTCACATCTATCAGCATGCACAGGATTTGAAGAAAATGTCTCATTTCATATAATCCTTTCAAGTTATGTGAAGTAGTATATTTTGATTACTGAAAAATGTAATTTATTTTTACTTCACCTTTTTTTTTCCCTGAATATTTACAGATGACCTCTATTTGAATGGATTCTGTTTCCATAAACATTAGAAAAGATGGAGGAATGCGGATAGGGTTTTCTATGTCCCTGGTATTATGTGCCTGTATGCACATGTATGTGTGTATGTCTGTCTGTACGTGGTTGGAGGTCAGCCAGACTAAGCAGGAACTTATACAGCAATTCACTAGTTCTGGAGATGCTAAGGTTCCACCTATTGAAAAGTTATCAGCAAGAAAAGTGAACCCTTCCCTGTCTACATAATCCAGCAGTGAAGCATCATTCTTTGTGCTTACACTCAACTTCCTAGAAGATAGGAAATATTGCTTATCCTTACAGCAGTAAATAACCCTCTCAGAAAGCGACAGACACAACTATTGCCCTCCTCTATTATTCCTAAATATTTTATTCGGTTGTTGGTTTTGGGTTTTTTTGTTTGTTTGTTTGTTTTGGGTTTTTTTGTTGGTTTGTGGTTTTTTTTAAGTAAAGGAAAAATAAAATAGTTACAAGTATTCTTAATATTCCTGCACTAGATACATTATTATGGTGTATCTTTTGCTAACATGCACCATAATATGCTACCCCAAATGTTTAGATACTAACAGAACCACACTTAGTATCTGCATTTTATCTCAAGATCATTTCTCATAAGGAAGATCTGATTCATCAATAATATAGACCAAATAGTTAAAAAAAATATTCTTAAACATGGTCTATTAATGTCAAACATTTTCAAACCTTTCCATGAACACTTGCTATTCATAAAAAATATATATAAGTAGAAGCTGGATTCACACCAAAGCCTGAAGAATTTTTTATTTACAAAAG
Source organism: Sclerurus mexicanus (assembly GCA_013396755.1). Lineage (NCBI taxonomy): Eukaryota > Metazoa > Chordata > Aves > Passeriformes > Furnariidae > Sclerurus > Sclerurus mexicanus. The sequence goes on from VWZF01000653.1 coordinate 241,908, forward strand.
TGTCCATCTTTGTATGCTAAGTGAAATAATTTAGTAATTTTTTAAATTAAATACTCTCTACACAATCCTGACAAAGAAAACAAAACAATGACAGTTAACAAAACAAAATAAAAATCTTCTAATGCAGATATTACAGTTACACATTTATATTTAAACTCTGCCCAAGCAATTCTGTTCTTCAGAAGGAATCACTGTATGGTAATTAATTTGACTTTCTGTGGATGCAAAGGGAACATTTCTTCTTGTAACAACTCTAGACCCAGCAGGTCTATAGAACATCAGTGGACCATGGTTTTTAGTTTGATTAAACTTTTAAGCCCATACTGTGTGGGGCTCACTAACGATAAGACTTGTAAAATGTCTGTGCATGTAAAATGAAAGCAACGTGATTTGTCTGGAGGCAAACCAGCTTTCAAAAGTAAAATGATGAAAAAGCAGTTTTACTTCTTTAAAAGTTCATACTTACTTTTTAGATGTACATATATATATACTTAAATCAATTGCTAAAATGCTCAAAAACATATAATTATGTTGTTCAGAGTGTTAAGCAATTATTGCCAGTTTCAAGGCTTTGCTACTATAACATGCCTAAGGCAAATAGTCTCTGCATTCATGAATATTGGAAAGAGTAAGTCATAAATCTGTAATCTGAACATAAACATCTTTCAAACTGCCTGCAGTCTAGGGATTTTTACTAGTAGTAACGTATATTTCATTTGAAGACTGCTGTTTTCATTTGACTCCTTCCAATTTCATAGTTTGTACAGTATTTTTAACTGTAATCATCCATCCACCCAATACGTTCTAAATTCATAAAGGCTGCTAAGGAATGGAGAAAAGGACACTGTGTGTCCAGTCTTGTTCACCCTCAGTGGTATAACTGTAATGGAGATTTTTTTCTTGTCCTTCAAAGGTGCACATGGTACAAACTGCATTTTTGGCTGCATTGAGCAAGAAATTACCAAGAAAAGAATGAAAGTTTCTATACCATTAGAGCAATTTAGGTTTGTCAAACAGAGGTAATATTACACAAATTTACCCATTCAAATGCCATCTCTATAATAAATCCTAGACCCCTATTTTAGATATGTCTTGCATTATTTCCTCAAGTAAGTTAGCTCTTACTCACTCTTAGCCCCAGTATTCAGAATATCTGTATGGATCATCCATCTTTTTTACAACTTAAGGTTGTGTCTTAGTTCAAGGGGAGAACTAAGATATCTATGTTAACAAAAAAAAAAATTCCTCTCCCTTTTTAATTTAGAAACAAAAACTTTAATTAGGATATATATATATATATATATATATNCCCAGCTATACAGTGGTGTTGGACCCCGCTGTGCCTCTGCCTCGCTCCACCACCGAATCGCTGCAGCTGCTGACATGCACAGGAAAAGCCCCAAAGCTTTGGCCACTTCCCCTGCCTCCCGGAGCCGTTCTCCCTCTCCCTCCTGGCCTGGGGAGAGACCAGAACAAAAGGTCCTAGCCAAGTGATTAACATCAGGATATGAATATTCAGTTTGCCCTTTGTTATTCAGCTTTTCAGACTAAGGCTGACCTCCAAGCTTTTAGGAAGGAATTCCAACGAGTATTGAAACTATAACAGGTTGAAATCAAGCATTTTCTCTTTTATCCTTTTGTTAAGAACCATTACTCAGTATTAAGTTAGTGGAAAAGGAAGAAGGGAAGAAAGGAGGGAACAAACAAGCCAGACAGAAACAACCACTTAACCTTTCCTTTCTTCTGTCAATGAACATCCTTTTTCTCAGACAGAAGCCCAGCAAAGGAAGGTGACCCCAATAGGACAGGAAGGAAGCCACAGTCCTTCCAACTGGGAGCCACTGTCAAGACAGCATGTAATATGTGCCTTAGATTAGTAAATAATATAGTTTGATAGAGAGCAATGGTAATCTTTTTCTTATACTTGTCTCCAAATGGTTGATACCAAGACCAGAGGGGTTCTTTTGAAGCTTTCTTCTGTTCCAAAATCACTCAGTTCATGGGAAACTCAAAAAGCCATATCAATGTCCTGTTCTTAGCCTCAGCTTAGAAAAATGGGTGCAGGAATTTTCCATTAATATTAGGATATAAATAAAAATGCTCTGGTAAACAGAGTTAATTACAAAGCAAACAGCACTGTACTGTCACCTATGTGTTCTTCAGAGTACCTAGGAACTGCATCATATTGCACTGTTTCTATATATATTATTCACAATGTGCTTTCTTCCATCTATCCTGAATTAAATTCTTTAAACATGAAGAATAGCTATGCCTGAAAGACTTGTCTCTGGTAAGCTAAGGATCAGCTACAGCACAAAACACTTAGAGATTCATGGGAAGCTGAAAGATTTATAATAATTCCATAGTTATATTTCATACTGCACACATGAAAAACATCCCTGAACTTGGACAAGCTCAAGAGCTCAACCCAACTACTGTGACACAGTGGATCTTAGTATTTTTATCAACCACTGTAAAAGAAGGAAACAAGGAAAGAAACAAACTCAAAAACCCAACCTGCAGTTGAATTTGCTATGACACATACATCACATGGTGCCATTCACTCTCCTGATGAATTTGCAGGTTGCTATAGCCAGTAAGCCAAATTACAGTTGGAATAAAATTATCTAACTCACTGAGAACAGGAACAGATTCATCACCTTTGCTACTTTATTAACATCATTAGTGAATTAGACTGCATTTCAGATTCAAAGCAAGAATAAACCGCAAATAGAAATGAAAGAACTGTGGCAAAATCAGAAGCACATTGTAGTTCTCTTCTACCGTTTTCCTCTGTATGTTAAAACTGCTCTGACATGTATTTTCAGCTGCCCCTCTAGGCCATATGTGAATAAATACCTTAGGCTGCAATATACACTAGCTACATATTTTACCTGGTATGTGAAAAGGAAAAGAAAACTGGACTGAAATAATATTCCAGTTCCACCTCTTCCACTTAATGATTATTTTTAAGGGAACAGTAAGTAGTTTCAAACTAGTATACTTGGATCATCATGATCTTTTTTTAATTTCTCATGCGTCCATCATTCTTACTATAATGAACAGGAATTAACTATGCCTTGAAGGTAAAGATTTACTCACAATATAACACAAAGAAATATTCAGTCTTCAAAATTCAGAGGAATTCCTGTTTTGAAAACATGATTTTGATTACCACATTAGTGGTAATCAGGTTTGAGTATATTTAAACAAACCCAAAACAAAACCCCCAACCAAACACGAAGAAAACCACAAAAAAACTCCCACAAACAAACAAACAAACAAACAAGCAAAACAAACAACAAAAAAAAAGAGAATGAACAGAGGTTTAGGAAAAGAAGTTTAAAGATCTGAACAATTCAGGCTAAAATCTTGGTCTTGGGCTTCTCACAACAGAATGTGCTGGTCCCCTGGGATAAAGTACAGATAGCTTGCTCCTTTTTGTGGATCTGCAGAACTCCAGAAGGTCTCAGAGAGAATGTGTGCTTACAAGCTACAGCATGATGTGCTAGAAAATGGAGGATGGGTTAGTAATGAATTGTCATCCAATTTGGATGGAAGATAAGCATGGAAGAAAGCAATCCTTGGAGCTTGTCAAAAGAAAAGTATATGGCAGAAAACAGAGAAGCTAAGCACATGTGAGATATAAAGAACTCTGAAGTCAGTCAAGTGGCATTTTTTATGAAACTGAAGGCTTCAGAAAAGAAGAACTATCTAGGATTCACTTTTTATTTAATCTAGTTTATTTAATCTAGACAAGGACTAATTTCACTTAATGTTAATAGAGATCCTCAATAGCAAAGATGAGGGGATGGAAAGGAAGAGTAACTCATAAATTGTTAAGGTTGGTAAAGATCATTGAGTCAAACCTTTGAACACCACCTTGTCAACTAAACTATAGATATAACTACCATGTTCAGTTGTTTCTTAAACACTTCCAGGGATGGTGACTTCACCAGTTCCCTGAACAGTCCATTCCAGTGTTTGACAGTCCTTTTGGTGAAGAAATTTTTCCTGGTGTCCAATTCTTGATTTCTACTTTCATTTTTTATGAGCAAAACCTTTCCTTAGAATAACAGCCTAGTAGCAATAATGAAGATGCATTATTTGTACATCATAGGATCAAAATCTGTGAATCTAGTTTCTGTGTGTTTATTGATTTTTTTTCTGGGTGGCATACATTGGTTTAGCTAATAGTATTCTATACTGCTTTTATAATTCTCATTTTAAGCTAAGAAAATCTATTCTACTATATACTTTCAGGTTTAAACTTCCCCACCGGCCTTACCAACCTGTAGTGTTTTTCTTCTATGGACTGAGTGAGTGGCATATGTTGGTTAGAGAACATGATATAATGTCACTAAAAAGACTGAGAAATCAGAAAGCAATGAATCATAGAATTACTGAAAACAAAAAGATAAAATAATCACAAATGTTAGCTCTAGTATTCTATAATGGACATAATATTTTTGAAGCCTGATATCTATTTTGCTGGAACACTGATTCCATGATGAATTCTTACAATTAAAAGTTGATTTAGGTCAAACCATTAAATGTGCAGCATTCTACCTAAACATAACAGGGTATCTTTCAATACTGTTTTCCATTAGTTAGCACAAAGAGTTATAGCCTTCTATTTAAAGACAAATGCACATGACTGACTGGTGGAAAGTAAAATTGTAATTCCACAGATATATCTAAAATCATATATATCAGAATTTTCTGTTTAGTCAAGCTTATTTCTTGCCCAACACTTCTAGCTTATTCTCTCTACTCATTACTTGTTCAAGAGCTTCCAACATACTTTCTGAATACCTTACTAAATAAATGTTTATGGAATTTGCAATGCAGTGATTCAGGAGTTACATTATACATACTGCATACCTGAGCAACAAACCTCTGAAAGCTTAGTCTAACAAGAACATCTATTTGACTTCTGCAGTTATCCACTGTTAACTGTCCTGACAGTCTTCCCTACATTATTTTTAACATAACCCATTTATTTTCTCAGGCTGCTGGATTCTATATACATGCTGTCTCATGCAAAAAGGAACCACTGGAGAAAAAAAAACAAAAAAACTTCCTCATTCTTCCTAAAACAAAAGCAAAACCAGGGAGAAAAATACCATGAACTTCTTTGAGACCACATCTGCTGATATTTAAATGTTTATTCTCTTGTGCACAACTATTTCCAGAGGCAGGGGTTGAATATCATATCCATCACAATTGCCAAATTATCTACTAACTCTTTTAAAATTCCTATTACAGCATCTAAGAGTTACACTTGCATATCTGTGGGAAAACTTGGACCACAGGAAGCTGCATCCAACCTATAGTAAAAGATTTTTTATTTCTTTTGCTCTCTTACTCATCTGCTTTAAGTAGACACTGAGAGTCAAGAATCAAATGTAAGCAAAAGCAGAAATATATTTGCAAGGCAGCCCAGAATGCCAGAGTTTTAATATCAGCATGGAATATGTATCCAAAGGTGTGGCATTATGAGAAATTAAATTAATAGGTGTAGCATTAAAGAACTGGTTTAGCAAAGTTCCAAGAGAAAGCTAGGTGATTTCAATAAGATTTGAAAAATAAGTCTTAGGAAGTAGATTAAATGACAGAATCTATTTTATAGATAAGTATAGTTAATAAATGGTGCATGTTTTCAAAGATTTTGCTATTGCTGCATCTTTCAGACATAGAGGGGTCACAAGGGGGAGCGAATAAAGTTCTGAGAACATACTAGGACAAAGGTAATCAGAGTGGTATGGCTTGAAAGGAGAATATTTAGAAACCTGTGAAAAATATAAAGAGACATAAAAGATAATGTAGTCAGATTGGAATATTAAGAGAATAAAAATCGTGTGGGATAATATATGTTTTTAAAAAGCAGTCAAATGTCTATTAGAGATGCATAAATAAAACCTCATGCTGAAGAGTTGCATTCTCAAATAAAGTAGTTTGAATGTCTGAGAATGGAATTAAAAGCTGGCAACATCTGTTACTATAATTTTTGCTTATTACCTATATTACAATAGTGCCTCAGGCCCCAATTAAAGTTCATTCCCCATTATGCCAAATACTTCTAAATACATGATAAAAATCAGAATCCAAAGGCTATGGAAAGAAGTAGATAAATGGAGGAAGAATTGTGTTCTCTCTTATATGCTTGATGGATTGAAGAAGCAGAGGTTAACTGCTTACTACATGTTGAAAAGTGGGATTTAGATGCCTGAATTACTGAGATACTTAGAAAAATTTACCTCTGATTGCAAATAAGAAAACAACAAAATACAGAGGAAAAATTATTCACTGTGATTTATTTCCCAAATGTTGAGATTTCATTAACATAGTGGTTGGAACTTTCTTTTTCACTTCAGAGAGGAAGATTACTAAGTATTTCCCTGCTGATTGTGAACTGGGTCACAGAAGGAAGAATGGGTCAGGTTTAAAATATCCCTACGTATGGGGGATTAAAATAAGGATATTACTCTTGTGTTTGACAAGAATTCTAGGTGCACAAGAGGAAAGTTTGCAACAAGACTTTCAGGGAGCCTTCAAAATTCAAGGGAAACTGTAATTTAATGAGAAGCAAGTATAGTTATAAAAGAGGCCTTTATGAAAGCCACCTTGGATAAATTTCAAAATCCAAGAGAATTTAATTAGTCTTCACTTACCCGCTATCACAACAGATCATTATGCAGTGTAACAGGTAATGTAGAAGAGCTCCCAATCAAGTCAGATAGCAAATAGAAATTATCTAGAAATTTTCCATAAATACTGCTGTTACTTGGAAGCAGTTGTCAAAGGAAACATTTTTTAAGAAGTAGATCATCAGCTCCTAAAATGGGAGATTTTTTTAGAAGTAAGAAGGAGGAAAAGTTACTTTAGGAGCAAAATAAAATTCATGTTTTCTAAAGCAACTAATTTTAATTTAATTTTGGAAGTGTCTAAATGTTTTTTAAAATGCCAATGCTCTTTGTTAAGCGAAAAAACACATTGGTAACTAGAAGCCTAAAATCTCTTTCAAATGAGGACAGAGTTCCCAACACATGGAATGCAGAAGGTGGTTGGACACTAACTGAGATTTTCTATGTACTGTGACTCCTAATTTCATAAGGGACAGTTATAACCTAAATATTAACATATGAAGTCCTCTCTGTAATTCTAACAAGCCAAGGCAAAATTCTCAAATCCTCTAAAGGAATTATATGAATTGATTATGGGTTAATATTTTTTTCTTCCAACCCTGAGAAGGGAGTTCATGAACAGAGCTGGATGCCTCAATGCAATGTAAAATGAACCAACAGTAGGATTCACAGTAATTAACTTCCTAAACAGTGAAATGCACAAGCAAGCCAACAAAAAAAAAATCGTAGACAGAGGTGATGCACAATGTTGCCTCCCTCTTTTAAGTACTGGAGTACAGCCCAAATTATGTTCTTATGTGAAAGTGGGATTCAAACCTGAAATTCCATCTGCACTTGAACTCCTTTGATTATGGAAAATTGGTTCACTCTTTTTACTTAAAGCTTGTCTGTCAAAGGAGGAGGAGGAGAAACAAATGTTAAAATAGACTAGAGATTACAGTAGTTTCTAAGGAAACCAAAGTCAATGCCGTCCTCATGCAAAATGAGCTGAAATTCATACCTCTCACCTCCCACAGGAGTGCCCTCTCCACTATTCACCTAGGGCTAGGCCTAGGGCTAAGACACACATCAAATACAGAAGTACAAAGCAGATACTGTATGGTAAATGTCCAGGTACATACCCTCTAATCCCATTATAAAATCCTTTGAGGCTGTAATCCTATCATTTTGAGGTAATCATTTGAGGAAAAGCTATATCTGCTACTGTTGTAACACTCATTTTCAAATTAAAGCAAAGATTAAGGAAAGGCTAACAAGACACATAAGTGGATCAAACAGTGGGGAGAAAAATAGGAATGCTGTACACACCCAAAAAAATCGTTTCAGTAGCATGAGAGCTGTAACTGTCTCACTATTCTTAGCACATCATGCAGATTAAAAAATAAAAAAAAAGGAAGAAAAGTTGAAGTAAAGTTAAAGGAAATAGAACCACCACTTTTTTAGCCAGAAACAAAAATTCGGAATTACAGATATTTGTGACCTTCTTTTAGAATAAGAATATATGCTGACAGTTATTTACTGATTAATTAATAACTGGGAAACTGAAGTTGGAACAATTCTGGAAAACCTTACATTATACTGTAGGCATATTAAACATTCTTTTATCAAAAACTCAATTGCATAATTAATATGGAAAATCAGGTTTTAACATAGTTGAAATTAAAAGTCTACTTTTAAAGAAAAGCTTCTATTACAACTGCACGTACCCTGAGTAGGCTTGATAAAAAAATAATTTCTAGAGCAGTAGCAGAAAAAATACACATGGCCAAGTTAAATGAGGCAAAACAAGAACAGATGCTCCAAGATGCTGGGCATGCAGAGAAATATAAAGCTGAGGGGGAGACCATGAGGATGTGGAAAGTACCAAATGCTAGAATAGAAATAAAATAAAACAGGTTATGAGAGCAGTACAGAATATGGGGGAAAAGTGTGGAAACAAAATCACAGCAGTTAAGTGTGCTGTTAACAGGCCTCTGTGGTTGATGGTAAATGTCATATCCTTAACAAGTGTTGTTATCTATACATTGATAATTGCTGGTCCCAAAAAGCAGACAAATGCTGAAACACTAACACCTCAAATAAGTATGTTAAAACTTATTGTTTCAGCCTAAATGAAACTTAAAACAGATGCTATGTAGCATCTTTGGGGAAGAAGTGGGCACTGGAGCGTGAGGAAGGCACTCAGTCTCCATACATTGGCCCAGAATGATAGTTGCACATATGTACATGGCTGCATTAAGTCCTGGTTTTGTTTCCCAACGATGAAGTGTTTGTGTGTTTAACCTGGAACCCAATAACTGAAACAGAATTTCCTGCAAGACAGTATTGCTTGGATAAAAGTACTGTCACTACTTCTGTAGCAGTCACTAAATGTAGACTAGAACACACTGAAATTCACTGGACTTATCACTTGTATCCTGTTTACTGTGATGTCAGCTGCAGGACTATTGCCTCTGAAATTTTTTTACATTCGTTCAAAAGCAACCCATTTCCTTAGGAAACCAGTTTATTGGTACGTCTCTTTAATGCCTAGGCTCTTAAATACAAAACTAGGAGATACTGTAAATAGCACCTGCCAGTCATTGAGTGATAAGATGCTGCACATAATGCAAAGGAAAGTTCAATGCAAACATGTTCTGAGAGTCAGGAAATACATTTTTAAGCAAGAGAGAAGCATAATTTTCTATTTTCCTAGTATTTGGCACCAAATCTGCATTTGCTTAGAATGTGTTGAAGTATGACAAACTGCCTTATGGAAACTGCCACACATAAAAGACCTTCAGTAATTATAACATGCAAAATGTGCCTACAAACTTCTGATTAATAATCACATTAGTGTGATACATTTTGTTTTCAAAGCTAATTTGCCAGTATTGTTACAGCACTTACAGTACATTGTTGAGTGCTGATTGCTGGGTTAATCCATATCATGGTAACCTGACATCTGAAACACGCTGACAACAGCTGCACTGATATCCATTAACTAGCTTGCACTTGCAGTTTTCTGAAATAACCAAGAAGACACAATTCAAGGTCACTATTATTACAGTTACTGAAATCACAGAGAAGAAATAAAAATTAGTGTTTCAAAAGCAATGCAGAGTGCAATGAATAATAGTTAAATGTAAACAAACATTCACTCTGATAGTACATGAAGGTAGTTAATATTGTTAAATATTGTACTTAGGTTACTAAATGATTAAAGCTCTTCCTTATTATCGATTGTGGGTGTCTGACTTATCAAGAATGTTTATTTTGGCATCTTTAACCTTAGAGGAAACAGCTGATACTTTTAACAGAGAAGCAAGTACTTGTACAAAATCTACATGAGTGTATTTGCCCATACAGATGTAGGAAAAGATAAGCCTATCTCCATGTTCAGGCTGTGCCAAGCAGTATTAGGTACTCTGCCAGTTTGTGTCCTGGCTGAAATGTTGCTTTAAAAAGGAACACAACCCTCTTTTCTTTTAGCAGAAGAGGCATTCCCCTGGGGACACTGAGAGTCTTCCTCACCTAACACAAAATGAAAAGTTATTCTCTGATTTGCATAGAAATAAAGAAGTAGTAACCCAAATGTTATACAGTGGTGTTTACAGCAAGAAACTGGTGCCTTAAGATTCTTAAGATTTGTAGCATATAGATTTTTAATATAGCTGTATAGTTTCTAACATTTTAAATAGCAGTTAACAGTTACTAAACCTCTTTCTCATACTTTATATCAAATTCTCGAAATTCTTGAAATTTTGTTTAATGTTCTTTTCAAGGAAAAAGATTTTAGCAAGTACATCTTGTTTGGGACATATACTTCTGTGCTGTTTTAAAGATAAACCGGCAGGAGAAATGAACCCAACCAACTTGTAAGAAATTACGTCAGAATTACAATTTAATAAAAAGATTACAATACATACAATGATACAGAGCCAAAATTCATTTTGACCCACAAAAACAGATGTATAACCCAGCACCCTGGGGCACGAACAGAGTGGAGTTTGTTAGTCTCTTTGCTGAACACCAAGTGGTCCCCCTGAGTACAAAGTAAAAGGAAAGAAAAAAACCTGTTGGTGAGGATGATGGTCATAGTCTGGTCGAGAGTGGCAGTCACAGTTCTTTTGAGGTTCTGGTCCTCCTCTGGATCTGACGAGTGGTACCAGAAGTCCCCAAACCCTAAGATTATATATGCTCAGGTTCAGATGGGAATGCCCAATATCTCCCCCAGGGCAAGAAGTTTCATAATGGGTGATTTACTCTGTGAGTTATGGGATAATCCTTGATGGCCCATTAGCTGACATGACCCCTCAGGCTGGGTGTGAACGTCCTCATGACACCCCCAGAGGGGAGTTATCATGGCTGAGTCACTGTTGTGACGATAGGAAAACTTCTCTATCTCACAGAGTTCTTTAACACCCAGCTTGTAGCCTGAGGTGTCAGGTGTGCCCTGGGCAGCTGCTGCAAATGATCCATTAATAACAGTTCATGAGAAATGACATAGAGGGTTGTAGAATACACAGTTTTGGTTACATTCACACAGTGATAAACTGGTCCTGGCCGCTATAACTAGGACAACTTAGAAGGACATAATAAGATATAATTGTAGTCAAAGCAGAAGACCCAGAAACCTTGGAGAAGCCCCAAAGAAGGCATGTGGTGCTGAAAAAGTAAAGGGTCTTGAGAGCTCCAACTCAGTTCTGGGGAGGCATGCCAAGGGGCAGATCTGATGAAGGCTCTGGAGGCAGACGATTTTTGGGTTAGATGTAGCCATTAGATATGATAATTAATTACTATTATAAAATTGTAGGAGTCTTATACTGTATTGTGCACTTGTATTCAGTGTACATTAAAGTGCTTTAATTAAAGACCTGCTCTCTATTTTATCTATACTAATATTGTCTGGAAATTTCTTTTCTTCCATTTTAGACATCAAAACTACAAGAAGCTACTCATTAAATATGAATGCTCATTGAAACCAGGCAGATCTCTCTAGATCTTTATCCCATTGTCTCCATCCTCACTTATTTTATATGCTCTAAATTTATTTAATAATATCAATAGATAAGAAATAATTAAAGCTGAAGATCTTATATTTTAATATGTATATTTATAAGCTTCTTGAAGAGATATTAGTGTTATAATACTTGTAAGATGGATGCTATTCAGTTTAAGCGCACTTTGAAGTTATTTCTCATGTTCACCAGTTTAATTTTGTTTACAATTAACGTAATTTCTGTGAGCTATTTAGATAAGAAAATAATTGTTTTGCTCTTTTTAGATCTTATTATGAAAAAATATTGCTGAAGAACAAATAATAGGTGGGTCTACTAAAAGATCAAAATAAAGCAGCAAATCAGACACTGAATCTGCATGTTTAAAGTCATTATTTTGCATAAAATCTAGTATTGCTGATGAACATCAGCCAGCAGTGTGCCCAGGTGGCCAAGAAGGCCAATGGCATCCTGACCTGTACCAGGAATAATGTGGCCAGCAGGACCAGGGAAGTGATCCTTCCTCTGTACTCAGCGCTGCTGAGGGTGCACCTTGAGTACTGTGTCCAGTTCTGGGCCCCTCAATTTAGGAAGGATATTGAGGTGCTGGAGGGGGTCCAGAGAAGGGCAGCAAAGGTCGTGAAGGGACTGGAGAACAAGTCCTGTGAGGAGAGGCTGAGGCAGCTGCTACTGTTCAGCCTGGAGAAGAGGAGGTTGAGGGGAGACCTTATTGCTCTGTACAACTACCTGACATGAGGTTGTAGCCAGGTGGGGGTTGGTCTCTTCTCCCAGGTGACCAGCAGTAGGACAAGAGGGCACAGCCTTAAGCTGTGCCAGGGGAGGTTTAGGTTATATTTTTTACAGAGAGGGTAATCCGGAATTAGAATAAGCTGCCCCGGGAGGTGGTTGTTTCATTGTCCTTGGAGGTTTTTAAGGTGAGACTGGATGTGGCACTTAGTGCCATAGTCTAGTAAGCACGATGGTTGGACCAAAGGTTGGACTTGATGATCTCAGAGGTCTTTTCCAATCTGGTTAATTCTATGAGTCTATGAAGCTTCTAAAGTCACAATAACGAACACACATTAAGAAACCCCATCTGTTTCAAAATGTTGTATGTTACTGTGCGGTATAGATACCAAGATCTAATTAAATAACTAGCAAGGAAAAAAAGGCAGAGTTTGTAAAATAAAATAAAAAAACCACAAACAAAAAATGAAACACCAAAAATGCATAATCCTTGTGGAAAACTAAGACAAGATATTAAACAGAAGTCCTTTGTTTCCAAGAGGAAATCCAAAATTAGTTAATGTGTTGCAGTGAATGCACGCTAAGATATTATCATCAAAACTTTCTTTTGTGAATTACTAATCATAGCAAAAACTTTTTAAAGATGATTCAATTATTAACAAAACACCTATCAAGAAAAGTTTTTTCAAGTGTGCAATGGAGATTTTCCACCTAAATTTCAACAATCAAACCCACTGAATTACCTATCATGTTCATCAACTATTGTGCATGGAACCTAAAAAGTATTTACACCTTCCATTTCACATGTAAATGTTTCGAAAGTGCACCAGTTGTTTTGGACAGAGCTCTTTTTTTTCTGATAAAAATTTCTAAGGATTTCTCCAAGTTAGGAGGACAAGAAAAAAATAAAATCTCAAATAGTTTTGATTGATGTGCAAACTAGGTTTTATCCAATATTAATTGCAGCAATAGACATTTTCATTTGGCTTCTTGAATTCTTTTTTTTTCTCCAGATAGTTAGGAGTTATATCTGTTATACTGAACAGAAATGCACTTAATTATTTTTTTATCTCGTTTTCCTCAGATGGGATTTAAACACCCTCCCTCTTTCCCCCGGCCATTTATGCTGCCCAGCTTTTACTTGATGCACCATTTTCTGGATAAAACATTTTTGGGAAAAAAAAATGTCACAAAAATGTCTGGAGTGCTGCCTATGAAACGGTAATACTACCTCCCTCTAGACTATTTCAGCTTTTCATCGTGTGAAATTATTTTACTTGCACTGAACATTATTTTTGGTCCTGTAGAGTAGAGTTTTGCTTTGCAAAAAGAAATATCCACAGATACTGTGTTTTCTCAGGCAGTTGAAAAATCAGAATTCTGAGAGTACACAGCAGACCTTACACAATACTACTTCTGTAGTACGCATGTGCTGTCTCTGCCTTTTTTCCTTCCCCAGTGTTCAATAGATAAGGGGTCCTGTAAAAATGATGGCTTAGCCTGTTTCTGAAAGTTGTTGCAGTGGTACCTTACAGATTTACATCCCAAAAGATCTGCATAGCAGCCTCCCATTCCGCCTTCAGAGGACAAAGTGTAGTAAGTTTTCTGCAGCTTCTGTGACCTTCTCTGTCCATTCCTTCTGTGCAAACAATTCATCTTCTTCAGTGCAGTCTGCAAGGAGAACTCTATTGTGCCAGTTGACTGGTGTGAGGGATTTCCCTAGCTGTCTACCCCTTTGATCTTTCCTCTGTGCTGTCACAGCAGAGAAATGACTGCATAGCAAGCTAAAGATGATATTTTGTGAAGAAAGGGACAAATTGTGTAGAAATTAAAAAAAAAAATAGCATGTTGGTGTGTAGATTTGGGGAGGGGGATACCCTGACTACAACATATAAAATGTCAACATAAGCTTTCATTTCTGTATTGTGCATATTAAATGTATTGCTAAACCCCAAATTTTACTATAGAATGGATTATTACAGTCCTTGAGATAATTGTGTATGTTTGTAGGTCTTTCCATATTATAAAAGGATTATAAAACTGTTTTTTCAACAAAACTAGACTACCCGGTTTGTGCAGTATGGTATTATAGCTTTTGGTGAAATACGCTGAACCTAACAAAGAAAATCTTTATAGAAAGTATGTTAGTTACATCAGAAATAAAAGGTGGTTGAATCTGGGACCAAATCAACTCTCAGTGTAAAGAGGAATAGACTGAGAGTCATGCCTCTGCAGTTAGGGCTCAGTAACGTTCCCCATACCTCTTTGCTCTATCTTTTTCTAATATTAAACTTAATTTGCATATACATGTTATTAATATGCATATTAATACACATATATCTGCCATCCAGTGAGAGTAAATATTATCTAATAATATTAGACACTGACTTCTAATGATGCAGGCCAGGTAAGGACACAGCAGAAACACTGCAGGTGTACATTGTATGCTGTTGTGTTGACATGCTATGCTGGAGGTGTATCACAGTTCATGTCTCCTGTATGTGGGGTGATAAGTATGGGTGGCAAGAAGTACAGGAGCTGAAGAGGATCAGGATGACAAAGCCACAGTCAACAGCATGAATCCAAAGAACAGTGTCATACAGTAACAGACTGGCAGCAGTCAGATGCAATAGCCCATCAGTCAGCATCACACAGGATGAAGCATCATCATAGCAAGGTCCCAGACAGTACAAAACAGGAAGAACTAGCTGTCAGCACTTGCTAAATTCAGAAACAGTGGATTAATTAAAATGATTAAGGAATGAATCACTATCCATTAAATCCTCCTGGTGATGTTTAAGATCAGAAAAGCAAAACAACAACAAGCACCCATGTTAATTCAGTATCTTAACCATTGACATTTTGCAGACGAATCAAAGCAGATTTTAAACTGATGGAAAATGTAAATAATTTTCCCCACATGTAATTCACATTTATATGGAAATTTATAAGATCATATCTATGATTTTAATGATATGTCCAAATTAGACAGAGCCTAGAAAAATGTTGTGTTAAACTGAGCATAATGAAACTGAAAATGCTGGACAGTCAGATGGATAAACATACAGCTAATGTGACTGCAAAATACGGGCAAATTCTAGGAGATATATTTCAAAAAGTTTCAACATGAGTAGAATTGCAAACAAAATATGGGAGACACATCCACAAGTCCACATTTCATGACAATAACCACTGGGACAGGTTTATATATTTTTGTCAGTGGAACTATATTAGATGTCTTTGCCAACAGTCCATCACTTCTCTCTGCACTCCAGAATGCCACCCAAAGTTTTTCTAGCACAGCAGCTTGCGGAGCACTCTTCAGACACAGGAACTGAAATAATTTTGTGGAACTCGCACACACACAATACACACACATACACACACAAACAAGCTACCAAAAACATCTTGTGGATTTACCTTTAGCGTGGTTCATTTCAGTGATCTGCTTTGCAGCACAGTCCCACAAACAGCTACATGGGGGAAAAGTACAGAGGGATGGCAAACTGTAAATGTGGCGGGAAAGAGTAGTCCTGAATAAGAATCAGGGTAAGAATTCTTTTTTTCTTTAATGAATTTTTTAACCCAAGTTTATCATCAAAGAAAATGTGCATAACTACATTTTGGGAATGTATGCTTGTAATTATGTAACAATCAGAAAAAATCTCTATCAGCCCAGGAAGTGTGACATCAGGTGTTTGAAAAGAGGACCAATGGATTCAGCTAACTCCTTTCCTTTCCCCACTTCATACTCTGTTTACCAACTGCTGCAGTATTTTATATAGAAGTACATTATTATAATATTTTGAAATATTTTCAACAGTGAATCTTAGAACACTTACACATTTGTTTTAAAAAAATCTCAGTTAATATCCATGTCAGGATAAATATACAAGTTAAAATACAATGGAAGGAAAATCTCTTCACTAAAGCATTTGTAAATGCATGTTCAATCTATGGGATGAGACCTCAACCCCTAAACAGTTATCTTTGATGAAAGGACCAGAGCAATATACATTTTTCTGCTGTAAGTTAAGGAAGACCCTGGTAAAGGAATTGTGTATACATCTGGAAGGGCTCTGTAAATTCTTATGCAGCATATGTACTGTGGGTGGTCCTGTGTCACATAACACTAAAAAGGTATGAGGTTGTGTTAATTCAACAGCTCAGCCTAAAGGGAATGATACAACTCAGACTGGCGATTGGGATCATCCATGTTATACTTCGGCCCCCAAGCTGCAGACCCCATTCACTAGTATTAAAAGTGAAAAAAAATTATATTAATTCCTATATATTTGAACCATTTCAGCAGAAAATGAGAAATAAAGACAAGGTGAAAGAGTGAATCCCATTTAAAGTAGCACTGTCAACTAGATCTTCAACACATTCACTTACATACCAGAGAGATTCTTATTACTAGCCCCAGCTGCTTGGCCTTGCCCTGACAATCACAAAATTAGAGAAATACCATGTCCCACATTATGTCATCCACCAGATATTAACAACCTAACACTGTTAGTGTCCTGGATCTGTAGCTGTATCAAGTAGTGTAGCCTAGTTGAAATGGAAAGTATAAACACAAACACAAGTTTATAAATTACTAAAACTTAACGATTACAGAATTCTCATCATCATGGCAAGGCTTTGTGAATGAAGATTTGGGAAGGGTTCTACCCACACTTGCTGCAAGCGCGCTGATGCCTAAAAAGGCTGATGCAATACAGAATTCTATAGACCTATTAAATATCCACTGAATCCTGAAAAATTAACAGTTGCCTCAGTTATACATCACTGTTTTCCTGAACATAATGTCTTGTAACAATCCTGATTTTATTTTTATTTTTAATCTTTTTTTGCCAGCTGTAGTTAACTGTTAGAATTTAATCTGATAAAGAACCATAAATTCCAGTCTTCAGCATGCTCACGAAGGGAAGTGGAGCAGCAGATTCTGATCTCTTCACTCTCATGACCAGTGACAGGACTTGAGAAAACAGCATGAAGCTGAGTCAGGGGAGGTTTAAATCAGATACCAGGAATAAGTTTTTCACCCAGAGGGTGGTTGGACACTGGAACAGGCTCCCTAGGGAAGTGGTCACAGCACCAAGTCCGTCTGAGTTCAAGAAGCATTTGGACAATGCTCTCAGGCACATGGCGTGGCTCTTGGGTCCTGATGGGTCCCTTTCAACTCAGCATATTTTCTGATTCTCTTGTATAAGTGGACAATGATTATTTTGGAAGTTTGACACCATAAAGTATTTTAATTGATTAAACATTTTTATCCTTCATATGTGCTACTACAAGCCTTTTATGTGGTTTACTAAGGCAATCAATCTGGAAGTAAGATATTCAAAATTATTATAATTATGTCTCTTTCTTGAAATATATTTGTTCTCTTTGTGTAAATATTAGCATGAGATGTCTGTTATATCACCATTCTCAATTACAAAAGAGGTATTTGGGATGTAAATTAAGTGAAAGAAAACTAGCTACCAGCTATGGTTTAAGAAAAGTGTGAAAATGAATGTCCTCTCTTAAAGGGCAAGTGGGTAATTAATAGACAATTAATTAGAAAACAGCAAGGAAAAGAGTATAGAATAGAGTGAGAAAGAACTAATAAAATGTCTATTACTGACAGAAAATTGTTAACATGGCCAGTTTTACTTTTAAGGTTGAATTACTTTTTGAAGTATTTTCTCAACATATTCATTTTCAACATTTTTGATCTTCAAAGATTAGGGGACAGGGTAAATATTTTTTCCTAATCAAATTAAATGAATACATAATAAATGAATACACATACTGCATTTCATAATGTGTGCAATTGTGAAGTACATGCTTACTTACATTTAAAACAATAGAAATTAGTTTTTCCTGTAGATTCGGTTGTTTAACATACATCATTAATCAGTTTGAAAAATAAACACATTTTAGTTTCATGTTATTATTTTTTCCCTTGAAAGATACATGATACATTTGTGGAGCAGTTGGTATGCAATTACAGCTATCTAATTCTGTCTCATTCTCTGTGCAGCTACTTACATTCTAATTCCAATGAAAAATTGAAAAACCTTATTTTTAATCTCTCTCTTCACTTTCTGTCCGTCTTCAGAACTTGATCCAATACACCTGTCTGTCATAGTAGAAGATAATAAGAAAGTCTCTATTGACTTCTGTTTCTTAAAGATCCTAGAAGGTACAGTGCTATCATATATTCAGTGAAATACTGCCTGCTTTTAATAAATCACGCCTCGCTGAAGCAAGACTTTTCAAGAAAAGGAACAAACCCCTTTACACAAAAGGATGTCATTATCCCTTAGATTTTTCCTGTGAATTTCTCATTCTCACTTTTTACTTTACTCTTTAATTCAGCCTACACTTACTTGCCTTCAAAATTATATTAACAAACTCCAAGTGGAGATACCTGACTGCAGTTTCTAACTTAATAATCAGCATTTATTTTTAAAATAGGAGCTAGGGGATTGTTCCCACATAAATTGTTAGTAAACGAAATATTTTTGTGTTGTTGTAAGAACACAGTCTTGATATTATGATGACATTTGACTGTATATTTTCAATATAAACCAGACCTAAATCTACCAAGTCCTTAAGCATATAGTTAGGCTCATTCCTCCATCCCACTGCTTACCAGTTAAGTATGGGATTAAATAGTTCACTAGCCATAGCCAAGAATGGTTTCTGAAAGGTTGCAAGTAACTCAGAGTCACAAATGAAACCAAGAATTTTCCAAGAGATAAAGCCAATTGATTTCTGCTTCTGACTGCTTCACCAAATAACTTCAGTTTCTTTATAATATATGGAAGACATAAATTTGAATTTTATTCGCTAAATGAAAACCCTTTGCATGGAAAATGGCAGGAAAAACCAAATGCCATGAGAGTTAGCGTGCCATTTTAAATTAACAATATGATCTTTCGATATCTTGTTCAGGTTCAATACAACTTCTACCAGACTTTGTCTGAAAGCTCAAAAATAGTTAAAAATCTACTTGCAACAATGAATATTTCTGTTAGAATAACTAAGTTTAACATATCAGAAAAGTCATATGCAGTTGTATCAGAAAAGATATAACTTAGAAGACAGAACCATTTTTCATCCAAAACTTCCATTCTATCAGTATTAAAATGTATTGATAAATTGGTCTCTCTGACAGTCTTTTGGACAAAAAGAAGATTCTACAAACATAGAAAAAAAGCAATGATATTTTTGAAGCTAGAAAAATTACCTTTTTAAAAATCATTTTTGCTTTGAGTTTGTAGCAAACTATTTCAAAATAATAATAATAGTGAAAAGATTAAGATAAGAAAAACAATGGTTGATCTAATATTACAACTTTTCCCCATGACAGGAAATACAGAAACATTTGTAGTTTTGCTCTTATTTAAAAGTTTTGAAGTCTCAAAATTTCTACTTTATTTAAAGTTTGATAAAATTTACTTTCCAGAGGTGCCAAATTCAATTTTTCAGGATGCCTCATCATTCTCTTTTCATGTAGGTAATTTTTTTAGTAAATTTCTGTAAGTTGTAGAAATTGTCATGTAACATAATTGCTTCTTTTTCAAGGCATCTCATTACATGAAGATTTTCGGATATTCCAAGAGACGTCTTGCCAGGGAACTTCTTTGTAAACATTTTTCAAAGTTCCTGATATAATTTTTTACAGCTCCTAAAACATGTCATAAGTTATTAAAGAACATAAGAATTTGTAATGCTCTGCTTGAGAAAAAATAATTAAACCAACTCCAATAAAAATGAGAATCACCTGAACTTGATGAGAGTTTCTTTGATGCTGCAAAAAGCTAGGATCATTTTTGCTTTTTACTTTCACATAACATTTAATTTGTATTTTCCTCTATAATTTCAGATCCAAGTGGAATAGAAATATCAAATGTAGTGATAAACTGTTACAGTGGTATCTCTGACCTTTGAGAAGAAAAGCCCCAGAAATTTCATTAACCTCTCTGTTCTTGTGAATTTAAATTCCACATCAAGAGGTGTAGATAGTTTGGATAATCATCTTGTTCTCAAGGTGAAATTCCTACTGTTTTGAAGATTACTTTACACAATGTGTAACATGAAGAAAAGAATTTCTCATGCTGCAAAAAAATCAAAGTTAGAATTAATTTGAGATCTGAGTGAATATGCAACCTCTTGGTTGTTTGCATATTTTTCTACAGTACTTTATCCTTTGAGGAAACAATATTTTTTATGGCAGTGCAAAAACAGGTTTGTGAGCAAGCCCATGTACAAAAGTTGGAGGGAAAATGCTACGGGATAACTGACCAAAGCTGTTCTGAAGACCTATGCTGGCCCCATATCTGGTAATAGCTCTGCTTATCAATCAGTAAGTTTCTTGAAAGTTCACAGAGGAAAGGGGAGTGGGGAGCAATTGTTGTTGTTGCTGTTTCCAAGCAAGTGTGTTTTAGTCTTTGTGGAGGAAAAAAAAAGGAAAAAAAAAAGTGATTGCAATGTTCTAGTTCTTGAAAAGCTGCAGTTTGCAAAACCAAGCTTGCTTTTAAATTGTTGCCTAGATTATATTCTAATATGCATAGCCCTTTTATTTTACAAGTGAAATCAGTAGTCTATCCTACAGAATATTTCCCATGTTCAAACCAATATCTTTGACTTATTTATATATTTACAGAGGAAACCACTTGTAACAATAATCTTTTTATGACCTCTGTATAATGATAACAATTCTACAAGAATTGCTACATGGATGTAGCTGTAAAGTGGATTAGGACCCTAGCTTACAATATTAACCCAAATGTATTGCTTTCAAGAATGGGAGACAGTATAAATTATATTCTCAGAAAAACAGGCAAAAAAATATCATCTTACATTAACCTGGTAATATGCATGTTGCAAAGACAAAACGTTTTCCTTGGTTTGCTCTTTTTTTTCAATACATGCAATAGCATCTTTGCAAAAGACACAGTAAAGACAAATGGTGTAACCAAAAGCAACGCATATCCAATATTTGGTTGTTGAGTTGGACATAGAGTCTTTCAAGAAACCTGTTCAGTTTTTTATATCAGAAACTTAGGGAATAAGGAAGAGAACATTTTTTCTTCTTTTATTTCGGTTCCCATTAATGCTCTATGTCTGATTCATCTCACAGCTGCACAAGTCTGATTCGCATTGGATTAGAGCCGTGTGAATTTTTAAGTTGTTATGACATTTATTTAAAACTCATGAAACCTGTATGAGAACCCTATTACAGTTTTGTATCATATTTAATTTTCTTTTTTTTTTTTCTTCTTCTCTGTTCCTACCTTCCCAAACTTCAGAACACTAGATTTTCACTTCCTGACTTCAGTGCTCTGAGCCCAGTAGACCTTTCCATGTTCAGCATAAACCAAACTGTCTGAATTTCTAATTTTTTTCCCAGGAAATTCAAAAATCTCATTTCATTACTGAGTCCCAAAAAGAGTACATTCCCAATGCTGTACTAGCCTTGCACCAGCAAGGAGAATTTTAACTAGCTTCAGTGAAATCCCACGCACTTTAGAACTCACCTTAACCAGAAAAACCTGTCTCTTCCTTTGAGTGTTTAGAACTGATCTGAAACTGTTTCTACAATATGCCAAACATCTGAAATTACACTTAATAAGGTGTCTAATAGGAAATGGAGGACTTCCAATTTAGGAATTCATTTTCCAAATAACTGTATATTGAAGGAAAACTTGATAACCTAGTGGCAATGCAAGTGATTGCTTTTATAGTTATTTCTATCCATTAATTTTTTATTTTTTTAGGATGCAGCTGATGTTCCTAATGCATTTAAACTGATTATTAATTCCTACCATTGAAAAAGTGGAAAGCAAAGCAACTGATACTTCAGTTGCTTCAGAGAAGAGCTAAGATACTGGTAGCTATCCAAGTACAGGCTGCCTACCAAGTAGAACACTAACTAGAGAGATGTTTTTCACTCTATGTGAACTCGTAGCAAAAAATAGAATAGTCTATTCCCTCCTCTGTCCCTGCAGTGAATGAAATAGTTTATAATTATTGCTTATATCTTTTTAATACTGTGCAAAATCAGTTTTAGATCTATTTTCAGCATTCAAATCCTTGATCCATGCTTCCTGGCTGCATGCGTGCTACTGCCCTCATCATTTGCCGTCCTATAGAACTGCAGGTAAATATGCAATATCACAGTCACTAGCAGCCAAGCTATGACAGATTTGATGCCATGTTACTTTTAGTACATATCTTATGTCAGCTTTGAGCCAAACCTATGAAGTAGAGAGAACTGTGAAGGGAATACAAACAAACATGAGCCTAGTTCATATTGTTATGTAGTACTTCTGAATTTAGACCACGCTGCTCAGTCTCATTTATGTTAACAAGATACATACTGGGGTTTTCTTATGTAGTGTATAATATCTCTTTGTTTTGAGCATATAAAGAGTATGAGGAAAATCTTGTAATTCCAGAGGTTTTTCTCTATATGACGCTTGACTACTCTATAATTAATCCTCCAGGCAGACATAAAATCACTGCTTCACTATAGAGAAAAACCCATAATCCATTTCATTTTGTGAAAACTTGTCAAACAAACAGTATCTTTTATAGTTAATGGGGTTTCTTTTTGCCTTTTCAACCCCTTTTTTGAGGTAATTGCTAATATCCAGATTCTCTTAGAGAAAGGTGATAGAACTTTGCAGAACGATGAGAAAATAAACCATGGGGGGAGAACAGAAAAAAAAAGATGTTAATTTTTGAAAACCTGCAGATTAAAATTTTCAGATATCTGGTTTGATCAACTAAAAAAGATCTAAAGCAAACCCACAATATAATTGAAAGACACTTGAGACAGACCTGCTACAAACAGCTGTAAAACCATACCTTGGCAATAGTGAAGAACAGCTGAATGAGTGACACCCATGCTGTGTGATAGACAGTAATTATCTCCTGGTGCTAAAAAGAAAAATAAACCAAACCAAACCCCAGAGCAGCAGGTAACAAAAGAATAAGCTGATGTTCATTGTGGAATTATTATTTTAATATTCTTGTGCAGTGGGGAATTAAAATAGAATCAAAGAAAGTGAAAAGAAGCAATCTAAATCTATTCAAATTTGGAAAAGGACATATTTATGACTGACATTTGTGAAATGATGACTTTAAAATCTGGAATTCAGTATTTACCTGTAATAATATTTTACTGAAACACAATCGTATTTTAATGTTTGTTTACTTGAAAATTAAATTAAGAACACTTCATCACCAAAATGAAAAGAAACTAAAAACTGGTCTAATTGTTGTCTACTTGGAACCAACTGTTCAGAACAGATGGAAGCAAGCGTTGTAAAAAGGGTGCTCTGAAATGGGAAATGAGGAAAAAACCTTAAAATTTTTTCTGTAGCAAAATATTCTATCTAGAATTAGCTAAATATTTCATATAAAAAGTGTACACAACATTTTTATTAACGATGAATAAACATCTGGCCAAGCCAAAACAGCATTCTTAATTCCCATAAATGTGGCAATCAGAGGAAATGGATTTGCAGGACTGGAATTGAAAAGTTTTCTTTAGGATGCCAAGCAAGTCCTCAGGTTTCTATTTTTTTCATGAGTTTCTGCCTGAAACATGGTTTCATGCACACCTCTCTCTCAGGCCATGTCATTCATTCTTTACCTGAGGTGGACACAAAAGTCTTCACTGTCACTCATAGAACTTTGTGAAGAAGCGCAACACTCTGATCTTGCTTGGTACATGATGCTTGTGTTATCCTGTTTTTGCAATGCTTGAGTTCCTGCGAATGAAAATAGTAACAACGCATTTCCCTTATCTTAAAACAAAATTAAATACATCTTGGAAAGACTCTTCTCTAGTGTGAGTCCTATCCTCCTGCTGACCTCTCCTACATAATCCTAATTCCTTTCTGACAGTGGTGACAGATGAAAAATGGTGGAAATAGATCATAGAATCATGGAATAAATGATAGACAATTTTTTCCTTCACCATACTTTCCTTAGTATCTTCTTGACGTTTATGCTATATAATCTGATACATCTCTTTGCCCTAGGAATAATGTGTAATACTGTTTGGAAGCAACAACAAAAATTATTTCATAGGAAGTTTTGTAATTCTGATATTGGAAGTACAAAAAAGTTCTCTGTTTCTCTAGATCAGGCAAAACTGAAAAAGTCAAAACAGTATTGTATACTGAATTGTAATTGAGGGAATAAAAATCCCACCAGTCAGAAATCTCTTTGAAATCCTTTAACAAAGGTCCCAAAATTAATATATTAAATAATACAGAAATAATTTGGTTAAAAAATTTTAATTTTTGGCAGAAAATATCAACAATTGTAAATGATACCTCAGAAAAATAATTTGACCCACTGACTTTTTTATAATTAATCAAAAGGTTTTGATTTCCAACTCTCACAGTAGTTAAAGAAGCAATTACAACACAGCCATTTACAACTGCATTTTAATTGCCATTAGTGTTTTGTTTTGCTTTTTTTTGTTTGTTTTGGTTTGGGGTTTTTTTTGGTGGGTTTTTCTTTTTTCATTGTCACAAATCTCTTTTTTATTGCATGGAATTTCTAGCCATATCATCTACACCATGTCAGCAATCTCCCTGGTTATTACAGATTCCCAGTAATAAAAGAGAATCACGTGGAATCTTTGACATCATAGAGGGTCTAGAATCTGAAAAGAATTATAATCATTTCAAAACTTCTTAAGGGAAAGTTAATTGCAAACTGTCAAGAATCATGTTTATGCAATGCAGTTTGATTTATTTATTGTTCAACTCATTTGGAAGCCAAGTCATTCTAGGTTAGTTTGATAATTAATTAGCTTTGTCTTCAGTATACCTTCTATAAATACCACATAGTCTTATTTGTACATTGCTTCGTTTTCTGCTAAGATCATTACCTTAGACACAGCTTATAACATCCATAAGCTTCTATTTTGATTCATTAGTAAAACAATCTCACGGTTGATTTTATTTTCTACCTGCAGTGCTCTCAAAACACTTGCAATTTACCAAATTTTAGAAAGTAACTACTACATTACTATGGGGATAGACAACAACAGCCAAGCAATAAGACCTAGCTACCCTACTGTCTACAGCAAAAAAAAAAAAATCTACTGAGACTTTGAAGTATAGGAAAGCTACAACTATCTCTCTCTCTTTGTCTCTGCCTCTTAATGTATTGATCAAGTATCAAGATGCACACATGGATACACACAAAGGCACAGTATATGTATGAAATCACTGCCAATATTGTTGATTGAAAAAAAGGCAACAGACCAGAAAGCTTTCTAAAGTGATTGAGTAGTTTCAATTTTTCATTTATCACTGCAAATAAATTTTGCTGAAAGTGAATGTCTTGTAACTGCTCAAAATTGCTTTTAATTGTTATATAGTGGGGTTTGAACAATTAAAAATACAGAATTATATAATTAAAACCTCCATCCTTTTCTTTGCTCTGCTGAATAAATTATGCAACTGATAGAAAAGGTGCATGTTTCACATATAATAGTTCTGTGAAATTCAAAAATTTACATAAGGTGCAAGGATTTAGCAGCAAAAATAAGGAAACTATGGGATACAATTACATAGAACACTAACATCCCTTTGTTTTGAATACTACATGAGTTATGAGCTCTATAGGAAAAGAACTATAGAAATAGAAAAAGAACTAGAGAAAGACCAAAAATACAGTCAGAAATGTGGAACAAATACATGTAAGAAAAGAGTAAATAAACTGAAATTCTTTTAGAAAAGAGATGGAAAAAGGAATGATATAGGTCTGCCAGATCATGAATAAGTGGGAGAATGTACATAGGAGAAGATATTTCCTTTGACCTTTCTCTGATCACTTAATTTGTTGTCACCTGCATGCACCAGAAGAGACAGTAAAACAAATAAACCAAAATAATCCTTGCTTACCATACCATTAACACTTCATAGCTATCTACTATATGGCTTCTTTACAACCCCATGAAACTCAGACTAGAGTGTCTTAACTGATTAGGAAAATAATCTATATCTTCAAGTACCTCCTTATCTCAGAGCTCTGAATACTTGATTTTTTAAATGTTTTTGTTTGGTTGTTTTGGTTGGTTGGCTTGGGGCATTATTTTTTTGGGGTTTTTTTCTTTTCTTTCTTTTCTCTTTCTTTTCTTTTCTTTTCTTTTCTTTTCTTTTCTTTTCTTTTCTTTTCTTTTCTTTTCTTTTCTTTTCTTTTCTTTTCTTTTCTTTTCTTTTCTTTTCTTTTCTTTTCTTTTCTTTTCTTTCTGAGGTTTTTCGGTCATGGGTTTGTTTGGGTTTTTTTGACTAGACAGGGAAGAAATCAGAATTACTGAAAATATTCAAGATGTGAGCAAATACTGCTGTGTTCTCTTTTGTTTTCTGTCTGTCTACATTAATAATTTCTAAAATGCTCTGTTTGTTCACTTTCTTGTACTCTTTTCTCTAGCATCTTCCAGTGAGCAGAGAAGCACTCCAGATAACTGATGGAGAGAGGGTACAGAGCTGGATGAGCCTTTGATCTGGTACAGCATATTATGCACATTCAGACAGTGAAAATATAAATTATTACTAGCTATTTAAAATAGCTGAGATCACTGAGAAAAACTGGCAAAGACAAATCCTGTGAGAGTGTAAGAAATCCTTCACTTCAGTTACAGCATTGACAAAGGGGAACTAAGCATCTATATGAAGTCATTTTACTCTAGAAAAGCTGTTTATTGTTCTGAATATTTAAAAATCGGTGCTGTAAACTCATAAACAGGGAAAGCTTTCATATTGTTTTACAGTTTTATCAGCAAAAACTCAAGTCAACAGTAGACTGGTTGAAATAAGTTTTCTTTGCTGTATTTATTAAATCTATAATCCCAAGGACTCCTCAAGCTGAGTTCTTACAAATTGATGCAAGAAGTAAACAGCAAAAATTAGACAAATTAAAGGAATTAGCTATCTTGTGCATCTTAATTCTGTTATGCAAGTCTTACCTCTTTTCCTTCTTGTACTGACAGGAAGGAGTTTGAGGGAGAAGGTAGATGAGGTAAAGAATGGTAAATGAAACCTTAAATATGTAAAATACATTTTATTTTTAAATTGCGACTAGGAGTTAAGAACTTGCTTTATTCTTTTCTGAGATGAACAGAAAGTCGGGATACATGTAATTCATATGTTCATAGCAATCACGGGCAGATACCCATTTGGCATAGGATGTGCCATTCTGAGAACCAACCATATTTTATAACAAAAAACATTATTTTTATTTCAATAGTTGAGTTGTAATGGGATGGAACCCCACTCCATGATAACCAAATGACATTATCCAGATTTAATACTTGAGATACCTGTGAATTATGCCACTGTTATAACTCAGTTTGACAAGATGTAAAATTTTAGTTCTGGATAATACTTAATTCTGCACTGTGTATTTTATACTCTACTGACAAGTTATCAAAAACCCAGGAAATAATGCTGTCATATTAAGATGCCTCATTTATTTAAGAAAACTTTCCATGGGCAGACACCCTAAGATAGCAATTCAAGTTACATAAGAACATCAGCCATCACCTACAAAAATATTTTCTGGTTTGGTGGTTTGGTTTTTCTTTTCTTTTTTTTAATCAGATGTAAAGTATTCTATATTTGCATCATTGTCAGTCTTGCAAACAGGTTCGTTGAGGTTGTATGCCCTGAAAAGCTAAGGTTCTTATTCCATTTCTGTGGTATGAAGTTAAACAAAGAAACTTTCAGGAAAAATGAATGCAAAATTAGGCAGCTCTTAGAACCTGGTTTCAATGGAAAGTAAACTGACTTACAAAACTGTTAAATACATACTAGTTCCTTACTTGGTTGTTGTGGGGACTTTTTCTTGTTTTTTACCTATACCAAATATTTAGGCTGTTAGTAGATGTCTGAAATGAGGTGTAAGAAAACCAGCATATTTGAAGGTCTCTGACTACGGAATAATCATTATTTGTGATTCCAGAAGGTCTGTAAGAAACCAGATTTTAAAAGTAAAAGAATATGATTATTTATTGACTTTGAAAACCCTTATTTGTCAAGCATCCTTTTTAGAAGATGGGTAATAAAACTGAACTTCCTGTGCAGAAGCTTACATTGTATTCATAAAATTATTTTGGTTGGAAGAGATCATCATTGAATCCAGCCATAAACCCAGCACAGCCAAATCCAGCACTAAGCCATGCCCCTAAATGCCACATCTACATATCTTTTAAACACCTCCTTCACCACTTCCCTGAGCAGCCTATTCCAATGTTTCACAACCCTTTCTGTGAAGAAATTTTTTCTAGTATCCAACCTAATCCTCCCTTTCTGCAACTTGTGGCCATTTTCTCTCATCTTGTCACTTGTTACCTGGAGAACAGACTGACGCCCACCTTGCTACAACCTCCTTTGAGGTAAAGATCCCCCTTGAGCCTCCTTTTCTTCAGGCTAAACAACTCCAGCTCCCTCAGCCTCTCCCCATTAGACTTGTGCTCCAGACCCTTCATCAGCTTTGCTGCCCTTCTCTGGACACACTCCAGCACCTCAATGTCTGTCTTGCAGTGAGGGTCCCAAAACTGAACACAGGATTTGAGGTGTGGCCTCATGGGTGCCCAGTACAGGGGGGATGATCACTGCCCTGGTCCTGCTGGCCACACTATTGCTGATACAGCCCATGATGGCATTGGCCTTCTTGGCCACCTGGGCACACTGCTGGCTCATATTCAACCAATCCTGAAATTGTAATAAGAATAATGCCACTGAATTTGCAATACCATTCTCAACTTCTTTGTCTTCACATCCAGGATCACATTTACTTACTTCCTAAGAAGTTATCTACCATAATATGCTTAAGGACACCACACCTCTTTTAAAACTACAATTTTGTTCTCCTTCATCCTGTAGTCATTTTCCTAGGCATGACACCTGCAAAAGTATAGGAATTTTCACTGATTTTCTGTAAATTCTGAAAAAATAATCTGGGATTTATGAAGATAAAAGTTGGCTAGTTTTTTAAGCACGATTCCTTTGCAGGTTTAGAATCCTACCAATTTCTATAATCTGTAACTTATACTGGCAATTATTTTATTTATATATTCAAACTATTAGCAAAAATAACATGCTGAAAATGGATTTTTGATTAGCCTGCCAGGATGCTCTGGCTGAATGATGATTCCCTACGTTTCTATTTTCAGATCTATTTATTAGACTAAAAAATAACTATTTTATGATGATTATTCTCATTGTTTTTAATCAGGATGCCACATAGTACTTAACTAAATACTTAAGCCAAGAAAAATACATGTAAACAGAAACACTGAAGAAAAGAAATTGTAATTCAGTGGAGCAAAATATCAAATTTGTTCTCTATGCTTAAAACTGTGGTGACTGACACAGTGGAATATTATTTTTTAATTCCCTCTAAGAATCAACTTATGTTTGCTTTTAATTGCCTCAATATTATATACATAGATGCCAGTTAAATTATACTATTAATTGTTTCCTTAGCATTTTGCAGTTCATAAGATTCATGTCTCAATTCCTACATTTGTAAAAAAATAATCTTTACCTGATTTTTGTAACTGTGAAAGAGGAACATTTTTTTTAATTATTATAATAAAAGTCCATTAAATGCAGATGAGCTTCTGATCTTTACAGGAAAGATTTAATATTTATTGGACTACATAGTTGTTATTATTACTATGTACACATAATTATCTTTACAAGTCTTTTTTGAAGGCTGCGGAATATGGAGTAAATTCATCTAATTTGTGGTTCACCAGCATTTGTATGGAAACACAGACATTTATTATTCAACACACTTCATGCACATTTCAGCTCTTGCATGCTGTGCTCTGCTGAAGCTCTAGAAATCAGCTGTTTAACCTTTCTATGGAAATCTGTATTCCAACAGGCTGAACACTCGCTCCTTGACAGAAGCTGTGCGCTAATCAGCTTGTCATTACAAAGGCCACAGAGGTTACAGCACAATTCTCTGCCATAGTTAACATGAGGAATTGCTGCTGGGAAAGGCGGCTGTCCCAAGTAGTCACAGTGGAGCGCTGGTTAGGAAGAGGCACAGTACTTTAAGGTACTGGACAGACAAAGATCATGCTGATAAAGACATTAAACGTGAAAAGAGAGCTGGATGAAAAATAACTGATTGGATAAACGCCATTTCAGACAAAAAGCAGGGAATGTGTCACATCTCACCAACACTACTGAAAACATTGTGAAAGTCCTTCTGGCACCGCTGACACAACCACAGAACCTGGAATTATCTAAACAGGTTCTTATCAGTGAGAAGTTAGAAGTGTGTATGGATATTACAAACTAACTGAGCACACCAAATGGTGTTCAATTCCTTTAACCATTTTTTTTTTTTTGAAATTGGGAAAAAAGGGGAATGTATAGGGCTAAACATAGTAATATATTAAAAAATGGATTAGCTACTACCTCTGAATTTAACTCCATATATTTTATTTATAACCTTGGCGTTTAAATGCTAACTAAATATTTTTATATATTGTTACTAAGCCTTCATACTTGTGATATTTTGGGATGGCTGAAGGTAGTTAAGATCATGTTTTACTTTGATTACTTTTTTTTTTTCAGAGCCAAGAGTCAAGGCTTGTTTTTAATTTGGATTTGAAATCTGCCATAACATCTAAAAATGACTCCATGATGCAGAGGTTTATCTTTTCCCACAGTGAAATTGAGGTGTTCTTCTGCTGCTTTCACATAGTCCTGTTTTGACAGTAAAAGGAAGAGAAATGTTAATAGGAAACAAGAAGAAAGGGGGGGGGGGGGAAGGCTTTAAATTGATACAGTTTTCTGTAAGAAAGTCCATTAGGAATTGTTGAGGTTTTTTTGTTTGTTTGTTTGTCTGTTATGGTTTGGTGGGGTTTTTGTGGTTTTAACTTTCACAGCTTCAATGGCTGTGAAAGTCAGCATCGGTCAAGGTTCTACTTCTTCCAGTTTAAACCTCCAGAGTGATGTATCTGCAAGAAAAATTGTATCAGCACAGAGAATGCCCTAATCTCACTGGTAAAATGAGTTGCTGTTTTAAATCACTTCCTAACTTTTGAATAAAGAGCGGTTTTCTGCTTTGTTTTAGCTAGTGTGTGTTTGTGTTTGTTTATGCAGTAATTGGAGAAGTATACATTTACTTGAAGAACCTGTGGACATTGAAAATAAATGGGTGTGTACTGTGAGTGACAACAGAAATGGGTGCAATATCTTTTAATATGGATTATTCAAATAATTCGGTTCTTCCCCTTGCTGAAAGAGAAGCCATATTTCCAATTTCCTTGTGAAAGCAAAGACGTTCCAATTTCCTCCTATTGCATTACTAATTCTTTGGAGCTTCTCCAAGGTTTTGGGGCCTTCTATTTCTTTGACTACAATTATATCTTGTTATGCCCTTCTAGATACATGTCCCAGACAAGATGGACTCGCTAAAATCTTTTTCTTTGAAAAGATCATTAAACAAAATTTCAAGAATTTAGATAATTTGATATAAAGTGTGAGAAGGGGCAATTAGTAACTGTTAACTGCTATTTAAAGTGTTAGAAACTCTACAGCTATATTATTAAAAATCTATATGCTAAAAATCATAAGGATCTTAAGGCATCATCATTTCATTTCCTGTGCCAAAGGAAAAAGAGAAATTATTACTGTTTCTTACATTACACACATTATTGATAGCAATTCAGTTGATAAAATACTCCAGGTTTAGCAACAGCGTATGCATGCAAACACTGTCAACCTGGGGCTGGAAGTGCTTTAGAAAGACAGGCGAGCATTTATTTCCATTTTGAACACAAGCAAGCAAAGACCAGATGTATTAAGTAGTCCATGCAATGTCACATGAATCAGTCACAGAATCTGGGCTTGTGACTTCTAAACATATACTTATTCATTAGCTCATGGATTTCTTGTCAGTGCCTTGAGCTTCTATAGTATTCATCCTTTCCCTACCACTCTACACTTCCAATTTTTATGCTGTAATCCTATCAACTTTCATTATCCTACAGTGTAACATGTCAACTTTCAGATTAAAATTCCCTAAATACAGGATTATGAAGTGGGTCTTGCTGATTGAGCTCTTTTCTGCTCTTTTTAGACCAGAGTTTTTTTATAAATATATGCTTGCAATAAAACTTTCTTCTCATAACTGTGGTTATTCTTTACATTTTTTCCTATCCTGTGTTAGATTGCTGTAGTTACCTTTTTCCAGAGGTGCCAGTTTCTCAAATGATGACCCCACATTTATATTAAGTTTAGAAATCTTTCAATATCCAACTTTTAATAAGTTAAATCTGAGAAGGATATTATTTCTCACAGGGTGAATCATTTCAGCAGAGAATTTAAAAAAAAATCAAGTATTGGTATTCATTCTTTACTTTATTCTTTATTCTAAATGAACATGTTACCTTTCTTATATCTTAAAGTCCAAAGACAATCAAAAACTTGGAGGATCACAAAGTTTGGAATTATAATTTTAATCAGTTAGATATGAAAGAGGGTTCCTATGAATAAAATGTCTGTTTGTGATGCTGTACATGTTTTCAGAACAGCAAAAAAGTGTGGCAGTTAGCAAGAAGTATTTTTAAACAAAAAGCAGATACAGAATACAGAAAGGCAAAGAAAACACAAAAAATTTTTTTTTTTCATTTAAAACCCACAATGAATTGCATTAAATGTAGCTAAATTTACCTTTTTAAATTAAACATATGACAATTATTTTCACCAAGAGAAAACCAATAATATAATAAAATAGCCTTTTCAGTGTATTTTTAAAGGAATCTAAATATTATGAATTAGTATATTAATTATGACTGGGACAAAATGTTTCAAAATAAAAATATTAACACCCATTATAAGGAGATTCACTACATTATTACTTTTTAATTTTTAGAAAATATATGACATTGCCTGCCTATTGGATTTATAAGGAAATGTTTGGCTTACCGTTTGATTTTATGGACATGTAGAAGCAGCAATGTTTATAAGGTGGGGTCAGTTTCATAACTGATCATGCTGACAACTGTTAATCAAGATAACTCCTGCACTTTCAGAACCTTTTAGAAAGAAATTGAAATGTAGTCAATAAACCAGTACAGGACTGGAAGGTCTCGTGTTCTTTCAGAGAATTACTAAATCATCCACTGCTTCTATAATTCTTTTAATGTAAAGCAGCTCCTGAACATGATACAAACTTTGCAAATATCTATGGAACACATCCCTTAAGAAGTGATTTAAAATTCCATAGTAATTATCAATAAAAGGTGCAAGAGTTCAGTAACTGATTGCAGTATCTTTTTATATTCCTACACCTGTATCTACTGACCTTTTTTCTTTGCTACATGGAAAATTTAAGACTTTTTAAAAGGCTTTTATGAATTTACAACAACTAAACTCTGGAAAAAGAAAGGGTTATACACTGACAGGTAGAAAGCAATGTTGCAAACTGAGCTGTAGATGTGGTAATTATTTTTACTAGTGAAGAAAGAATGCAGAGAAAAATTCTAAATAAAATCATAACCTAATTGAGAAAAGAGTTGAGCTTTCATAACAATTTTAGCAGGGGCAGAATTTCACTGCATTGATTCAATTTAGTAAGTTGCTTTTTTAAAGATGCATTCCTTAATGTTTACCACTTATACTTTACTCCTTTTGGAAATAGTCTGAGCTATGAATCTTCAAAGTATTTAAATGCTTTTTATGATCACATAATTCCAATCACCAGGTAGGTATTGGGATTTAGCACACCATGCCCCAAAAGAAGACAAAAACTGAAGCAAAGTTTTCAGGAAGAGTCTAGAGAGTTGACTGGATTGTTGTGAAAAAACAGAGCTCAAAATTGAGGTTCGTGATTAAAGCAAAATGTTTTTGGATAGAAGCAAGTTAGTGTTTACTTAATTTCTTTGCATAATGCAAAATCATTAATTAGTATAGGAATTACTAGTTCTGATATTATTGACTAATGCATTCTACTTACTGTACAATGAAGATCCATTAGGGTTAATGATCTCTATAGAGCTCACATATTGAAGATAAGACATTGTTTTCTTAGAAAACATCACCTATTGACAGCCACAGAGTCACTTTGGATTACTGAAGAACAAAGACAAGGATGTAATCCATTTACATGCCCCTATTGGTCTTTCCTGTTTGACATGTACCCCAAGGAGGTTTTATCATCCGTTGTTCAGGCCTCGTGTTTTCCTGAATGGGATCCACCTAAGATGTGGTTTCTGACAGACTTCGAAGTGGGATCACTGAGCAGACAATGAGCCCAAGCAAGAATCAGTCAGTCTGTTACAGAACAACCCGTAAGAAGGCAGGAGCAGAAAGCAGAAACAGCATCATACGCAGTACCATCTTTGCCTCAAGATATTGAAGCAAAATGCTCAATTTAGTTTTCAACCTTATATTAAGAACAAATTTTTCTTTGGTCATCAA
Organism: Sclerurus mexicanus; assembly: GCA_013396755.1. Taxonomy (NCBI): domain Eukaryota; kingdom Metazoa; phylum Chordata; class Aves; order Passeriformes; family Furnariidae; genus Sclerurus; species Sclerurus mexicanus. The sequence continues at coordinate 276,756 of VWZF01000653.1, forward strand.
TTATTCAACTAACTAGTAGGTTATAGTTCACAATATCACATATAAATCTACAGGTATCTGCAGTGGATTTGGGTGGAAATCTAGTACTGTTTGACTTTTTTTCAGACTTCTTTACACTATGGGTTGATATAAAACATTCAGACAGGTTCTTTGAACTATCTACAAGTTCCAAATGTCACTGTTGAAAACACTACCTTGTTTTTACCCTGAACCTTTAGAAAATCACATCTCTGGCTATAAATTGCACATTCTAATAAATGCACTCTATTCCAAATCTCTGTTCCAAATGGACTGTCATGAGGTGCATAGTTTTACCTTATTATGCAGCATAAATTATTAAAATTAACAGAGTGCAAGCTGCTGCAAATTCTAAATGTTTGCAGTATATAGGTTCAAGTCTCTAACCACAAAACTGAAGCTGAAAAGCACATAATAATTTCATACAAAAGGTAACTTGAAAGTTCAAATATAAGAAACTGACTAACAGGACGCGAACTCAGGAGAAAATAAAAAAAAGGAGTTGGTGTAGGGTTACTCATTTGATACAAGATCAGTCACTCATTTTAGCTTTATTTTCTTTATTAAAATTATTATTTACTAATAAATCTAAATTAAAAATTACTATAGACAGTATAAGACAATTTGTAAAACATGGATTAATGAATGTGTAACAAATGTGTCTTTGGGATGTGTACTTCGAGTCCCTTATTTCCAAGAGCAATGTCAGAAAATTTTGTTTCTATAAGATAAAGGAGTGTCATATATTCTTTTCATTTACAAAAAGGTGAAAACCTTCCTATTTCACTTTATGATTTCTAGAAGAAATAAAGCAAGAATCTCAAACTCCTTCTTAGTACATAAGATGTTATTCTCAGGTATATCTAATGAACTTGGGGGAGCAAATCCTGGAACAGTTCAGCAGAACTTATGCTACTGAGTTAGACATCACCGAAAGTCCAAAGACCCTAACTAGGAAATTGACCTCGTAATGTCTCTAAAGCTCTAACATCCAAATACAAAGAGAATTGGCAGCAAAAGAGTATACATATTGGAGGTTTTTAAATAGTAAGACACGGTTGTCTAAATGTCACACATTGAAGACAAGGAAAAGCATTCAAAGGTAATGACTTCCAAATTTCAAAGGATATGGTGAAACCTAGGACCTACAGAGTCATTTAATGTCCTTAAAAGAAGGAGCCTGAAAATTGCTCTGTCCAAAAAACAAACAAACAAACAAAAAGAATTACATTAGTATAACAATAAAGACTCATTTCTCTCTTTTAATACCCTACCTCTTGTGACCCCTAAAAACACCAAGCAAATGAAAAAAAAATGAAAAAAATCCCACAATCAACAACAACGACAACAAAGAAATTAAACAGGAATTGTGTCTGTTCTTGTCTTAATAGCGTACCTAACAAGATAAGTAATTTTTTCCAGTTTTAAATAAAACCTCTCAGTCACTACACTAAGTATAAAGCTAGTGCTTCCCAGTGGTGGATCCAGAGGAGGAAAATTAAAGGCCACCACTGGTAACCTCCAATCATCCATCTCCTCCAGCAAATAAAAACAGAACTTCAAAATAACTTCAAAATACAGATCAAACACCATCACTCTAATTCTGCAGAGATTCAAGACAGTATCCTTAACATCATTATGCTGAGGGGATGTTCCTAAATTTTTTAATAATTGCAGGCTTGAAATGCACTTTACAATACAATGGAAGAATGAGGATGAAGTAATGCTAGAGCAACGTTTCTATCTCAGTTGCAAACTTGTTGAGAATACAGATCCTAGGGTATTAAAAAACAAAGTCAACACACCCATCAATGTGGGAGAAAAAATAAGGAGATTGTTTTGTGCTGCTACTGGCTAACGTTCAACTAGTCACAAAGTGAAAAACCGGAAAGGTCTTACAGTAAATTTGTCTCTGAATGATTCTTCCTCCTATTACATAGCTCAGTGAGAGCATGTTATCAGCAAAGAAAGATAACATTTTTGTTTGGTAGATTCATTCAGCCTGAAAAGACATTGAGGTGTTCAATCCACCCTCCACATGTCACTGCCAGGATCATGTGCCATTGTCATTTTCATGTGTCATGTGCTTGACTTCCACACAAATACCAAAATATTGCACTGGCCAGAACAATGTGTTATATGAGATAAGTTATATATATGTCACCTGACATAAAAAAAAAAACCCTAAACATTTACATTAGGGTTGACTAAGGTTCCTTTCTGTGAATTCAAAGCCATGACAGTATCTGAACCACTCACATTCTCCTTTAGAAACTGTGTTACATTGCTCAAAATCAGAAAACTCAAGTAGCTACTGCTGATAGAAAATGTGTTTTCATGTTTTACATTAAAGAAGGGTGCAATTACTTGGTGATCCATAGGTACCATTTCTCTCGTTTTCTCCTCTAAATTATTCATATTCAGTCAAGTAGCTTATCCTTTGCACAGACGAGTTAAGAAACCAGGTTCTCACCTGAGATAAGGATTTAAGATCCTTTCAAACTGTGACAGTTGCATTCCATTTCTCAGGCAAGTAGCAACCAATTGGCTACATGCAATTTGCAGTTCTAGTTTACGCTGCTTCCTACTTATAGCTAGATCACCAACAAGTCAGTTTAATCATCTAAAGTAACCCAAGTTTGCAATGCAAATAGGAGTGGTTTATAGGTTTGGGTTTTTTTACTCAGAATCTTTTTGGGGGGATTCCTAACTGCCCTAAATCTGAATTTTGATCTAAAAACTGAAATTTGCATGTTTACCAGTGACTCTGCTCTGGAAACCACTTGCTGCCCTACCTCAACACCAAAATGCCCAAACACTGTCGTAGAAGCATTAAAATAAACAAAAAGTAACAAGTGGTTTTGTTCTCATTGCATTTGAAATGTGGTAAATCTGACATCTCCACTAATTGGAGATGGGGCTATTAAATGTCCCACTAAAACACAGCCGGTTGTGGTAATTCAAAAAGTACTGAACAGGAAAATTAAAAAACATCCTTTCTAGATATGGTTTTAATCACAGACCACTTTATGTAACAGCGTCCTCTGAGGTGGTTAATAATAACCTGTGCAAAAACAATTGTGCTGTTCTTCAAATTGACCCTACTGACTCATCTGGATGCAGCTACCTTGTATGTTTGCAGACACAATTTCCAGTCCTTTTAGGGAATTGCCTCACATTTCATCACTGTACAAGCTTTGTTTTGTGGAATCTAATATGTAAAACTATTATGCAAATGACAGATTTTCACACAACTTCCTGTATACCAATAGGTATAGAGAATGCCTTTGGCAAAGCAGACTGGACATTTGCTTTCCATACTGCAGTGCCTGGGCTGAAATCTGTAATTACACAATGACCTTCACCTAATTTCTCTCCCATTCAGATGAGCAGCTTAAATTTGAAATTATTTCATCTTCCCATAGCAATCAGGCAGTCATGCCTGTTGTACCAACTCCTTTTTATGTTGTGCAATTAAACCATCCTCTATTATACAATAGAACAGTTCAACTATACAAAGTGGAAATAGGTGGATATGGTACAGAGCACAAGTTCAGCCCCTGCAGGCCACTCACAAATCAATTTGTCTTTAAGGATAAGGATAAAAAAGCAAGTGCTGCTATTGAAAGTACTGTATTCCAGACAAAGAAATACTAATAGTAGTATAACTACTACTAATAAAAAATATGCTGCTTGAATCACCTGCTATTCAGGAGACTAGACAGGTAAGAAAAGACAGTAAAACAATCTGTAAAATGTCTTGTGATGGCTGAATTTCTTATAATGACCTCTTTTTCTCTTTCCTGAGACAAATACTTGCCTTTGAAGTATCTTAGAAACTTCTATTAGAAACTTATCTGCCTTGTTTAGGTATGTCTACATCAAAAAGCCCAGTCATCTTAAATATTAAATACAACATTCATACAGATCATATACACAGGTCAATGGGTGGATGGGGTAAATATGCTAGCTATCCAGAATTCCTTTTAAAGCCTTGACATCCCATGGATCCAATCCTAGGGCAGAACCATTTTATCCTGTATGACGCATAGACAAAATCCATCAGTACTAACAATTTCCATCAGAGACAAGCAGCCTAATTTGTTCTTTAGCTACAACATCACTTTTGAATAATGAAGGCCAGCAGGAGTTTTCATATTCATATAAAGTTGACCCACATACCTATTGGAAAAAAAAAATATTTCGAATTCTTAAACATACAAGCAGTTATTATCATGAACCATGACATAGCTAGAATTTTTCAAATGGATTTCCTACTAAAGCCTTTGTGTTCCTTTGAATAGCCTTTCTTCTGTTATCCATGTACATGTTAATGCAGAAAGAGAAAAGACTGAGGGATATGATCCTGCCCCTCTACTCAGCCCTAGTGAGGCCACATTTGGAGTGCTGTGTCTAGCTCCAGGCTCCCCAGTACAAGAGAGATGTGGAACTCCTGGAGTGAGTCTAGCAAAGCACTATGACTATTATTAGGGGATCAGAACAACTGACTTATGATTAAAGGCTGAGGGAGCTGAGTCTCAAGAATAAATGAGTGAGAAGGGACCTCATCAATGCATAAGTATCTGGGAAGGTGTCAAGAGAATGGAGTCAGACTCTTCTCTGTGGTGCCAAGTAATAGGACAAGAAGCAAGGGGCAGAAACAAGGGGGTCAGTCTGAATATGAGGAAGAACTTCTTTGCAGATGATTGAGCACTGGAATATGTTGCCCAGAGGGGTTGCAGAGTAAACATCTGCTTCCCAGGAGAGATCTGAAAATGGTCTGAACAGAATCCTGAGAAATGTGCTCTGGAGGATCCTGTTTGAGAAGTAGGATTGCACTAAATGACCTACAGTGGTGCCTTTCACACAATTTTGGTCAAGCAAGACCTACCAGCATAAGGGCTTTGAAAATTTTCACCACTGCTGCCTTCACTTCCAGTGTTAATTCCATAATACAGTAATTACAAACAACACTAAGAGAATTTTGGAGTCAGTATTGTATCATAAAATTGCTAAATATACATATATATAATGTACATATAAAAAAATATATTTATGTGTACACAAACATACATAAAAGGGTTAGGAAAATCTCTCCTTTGCATTTGACAAAGCGCAGGCATTTCTATTTTGCTAGGTCTCTCTGTCTCTAAAAAGTTACTTCTTAAACAAGCTATAACACTGCTAAAAAAAGTGGATGGGAGGAAAGGTGGTTTTGCAAAAAAATTACAAGGTCCCATGAATAATTGCCAGACAGTAAAGCGATAATTCAGGACTTTGGAAACACATGGCAGTACTTAATCTTTGAAATAAAATATCGAATTTTACTATGAGGGTTTGAAAATAGTTCATGCCTCGTTTGCTTTGAAAGTTATTCAGTCTCAGTGAAGTATCAATAATGAAATCAACATAATGATTTTATGGCAAATTGCCAGAATAATTTTATTTAACTACTTTGAATCTGGTTATTTGTCCTCTTTTGGTTGATCACTTTCCTAATGACTAGCCAGCCAGGTCTGGAGCTGCAGTGACAATATACTCTGACTAAAACAATTTTCCTGCTTTGCTGGTAAACAAACAAACAAAAACCCCCAAACAGTAAAACCAAAGCAAAACAGCAAAACAAAATAAAACACAAAATCTCAAATAAACAAAAAGCCTAAACAACCCCAAAACCAATCAAACAAAAAACCAAAAAAACCTGACCACCACCATGAAAAGAAAAAGAAAAATACAGTGACAATAATGAAACTTTCCAGAATGACTTTTCAGAAGTGCAAATTCACAACCCCTTGTCAGATGATATTCTCAGAAAAATTAACCCAGCTGTGATAAATAATTTTGTTCAAAATTAAGTATTCAAACTGAAAAATATATGCATAAGATTCCTCATAAAAGCTGACTTCCTAAACCATTATGTTTAATTGATTTATTCCACAGATCATTGAAGAGGCAAGCAATGCAAAGAAAAGTTGCACTTTAGAAAGTTCAACTTGGATGTAAACTCTTAAAACCAGTCTTAGAGATTAAATGTAGCCTTGTAGGTGAGTGCAAGGAGACACTAATATCTACTACATTAGTTGTCTAAATTGTAATCCAGAGAATATTTTAGTTCCTCACATACTGGACAATGTTTTCAGAAATATCTATGCTGTACAATTATGAGAGTTCTTTTTTGTTTGTTTGGTTTTTTTCTTTTTACTGCAATATCCATCCTTATTTGCTGAGAAAAAACAAGCCAAGATCTATATATACATATAAAAAAAAATAATACCTTAATATAATTAGCACATAATTTTTAGAGGGTAATTTTTGAAAGACTGCCTGAAATAATGTAATTCATGCTATCCTTGCTCAATTAGCATGTTTCAAGTGTTTATAGAACCTTTCACTTTTAAAAAGCAGACTGATTTGAAGTCTAGAGGCTGCCCTGTTTAAACTGTGTAAATTACCAACCTTGAAGCAATTACTCCATTTTATTGTCATCACATCACTAATTCTCTACAGGTTAAACAAATTTGGATTCATATTTGCAACTTCCACATTACATCAGCAGCTCTTCCAGCATATTATTTTAAGATAAATTAATTAAGGCTAATCAGTATTATAATTTGACTAAAATATGCATTTTTGAAAAGAAAAAGAATTGCTGATATTTTTACTGAGTTAAAATATACTGCCCAAAATACTAATGTACATCTCAAATATCTCAGGTTTAAGTCATTATGTTCAAACTGATAAAATCTATATTGATAATACAGGTTGAAAAACATCAAAAGCCACACGATTACACCAGACACGTCTCCCAGACTTACATGTTCTTGGATTTTACATATTAATTTAGAATTTTCTCTCCATGTATCACCTAATATGTAAACATGGACATGCACCATGTTTGCTACAATTCAATCTGCTTGTTTGAAATGCTGACAATTTGTATCACAAGAAAAATATACACAGGTAGAAATGAGATCTAAAATGTTGAAAGAAGAGAATGGACTCTGGATTATATGATTGTGGTGAGAACTGGATACTGAACTAAGACTTGTTCATGTATCTTCTTTTTGGCTAAAGATCTGACAGAGTATTTCTCCTCTCAGTTCACGCTTAGCAGCTGAATGCCACTTTATTTATCCATATTCTCTTCACCTCCTCAGATCTAGCCTCCAAACAGCCTGGACACTGTCTAGCTTTTCTTTTTTTTTTTT